>JAODLI010051662.1:0-16380 GCA_027575585.1 Percopsis omiscomaycus | reverse complement strand
CCGGTGCCACTTGACTACGATAACGGCAGCAAGTCATGATCATTTTATAATAGTGAGCAAGTAGAAATGACAGATTTGGGGATTAACTAAATCATAGTCTTACATGTCACTGTTTCTAAAACAGGGCTTTTTTCTGGACTACTTGGAAAAAAAAAAGGTGAAAACTGAGAGTATACCCACTTCTCCAGGGACCACTACACCACTGTTGAAGTGGTATTAAAGTTCACAGTAATGGGGGGAAAAAGACATTTAATTCTTGCCCACAACATTGGGGCGTCCCGTGACCCGAGATAGAACATGCGGGTCGATATCTAAGCAGTGGTGGCACTATTGACACTTGATTGCTTTCAATGGATCGACCAGGGCACTGCCTGTGAATGCACATTACCACCGCTGGACTTCTGCACGCAGTGGGCCCAAATTAAGGCGGCCTTGGAGGCGCGGCTTGCGTGTCTAAGAAGATTAGATAAGATTACCGCTGAAGCTGCCAGGCGCGGCGTTTTTTCACAGGCCCAGTGCATCGGAACGCGGCTGTGTGTTCACGCTAGCTTTCACCATGAACCATGCAGAACTGAGATGACAGAGTAGATGTTGACCACCTGATCAGGGCGCCCATACGTTCCTTCGGAGAAGGTCGGTATCCGGATTATTTATTCAGTTTTAAGAAGCACGGTCTTGCTTATGATTAGATTGGTTGTAGCCCTACTGGGTCTGGTGAATCAGCCCTGTAGAGCCAGGTGTTGCATTACAAGGCACGTCATTGCAATACTGTGTGCTGCATTCAAATGCGGAGCACGTGGTTCCAGCAGCTACGGCAGGCTACCTTATGCCTTTACTGTATGTTGTGTGATGTACTTTCACAGGGAAAGCATTCACGGTGGCGTCCGTTCTGTGGACGGCTTTTACGTGGACGGCCCAGGGGATTCTCTGCACCTGCAGATTCCTCTGGGTGAGCTCGCCTCCTTTAGATCCGAGGATCAGGGTCCTCCACCTTGCGACCGACAGGTCGTCAGGAAGACATGGTGGCTGATGATTGACACAAACTAACGTGGAGCGAACGCCTTTTTTTCAGATATGCCCGTACAACACAATGGAGTTCTTACCAAGAGAGCGGTACATCACAGAGGCCGCTGGCTACCAACTACAATTAGCAGGTGAGGATAATAGGATAGTCTAGCGGGTCTGGATGTTGGACTCCCAGCCAGTAGGGGGCAGGATAGCCTAGTGGTCTGGGTGTTGGACTCCCAGCCGTAAGGTCGTGGGTTTGAGCCCCACAGTCGGCCTACCTGTAAGCATCCTTGAGCAAGATGCCTAACCCCTACCTGCTCCATGTAATAGCACCATGTGACTGTAAGTCGCTTTGGATAAAAGCATCTGCTAAATGCTGTAACTGTAATACAATTTAAATAAAAGGGACTAAAGCCCTCCAGTTCTGAAAAAACGATTTTGTGAAAACTCAACATGAGTCTTAACGCCGCGAAACGTGTTTTTTCTTCATAATTTGCCAGTGCTGTTGAGTTGTGTTAAGGGGTGAAGAGGCCGTTCATGTTGCAGGCGGCACCTCCTGGACTGAGGTTGTGTTGTGCCGTGTGGTCGTGATTGGCAGGCCCTAGAGGGAAAGGGAGAGCAGCCATCCCAGGGAGCCCAGACCGTACTGCCGTCCTGTACATGAGGCTGGCCAAGACAGAAGAAGAGATACTGTCCCTCAAGGCCAGGATAGCGGGTGAGAGGGCTTCATGGGAAAGGAGGTTTTCGCAGCTGCAGAGGAAACAGGAAGAGCTACGCAATCAGGTGTGTGTGTGTGTGTGTGTGTGTGAGAGAGAATGGGTTGCTCCCTGTTTAAAGGCCCCATATCCTTCCAATTTCAATTGTCATTTTTCACAGCTAATCATTCCTTTTCTGTTGTTTTGTTGTTTAACTTGATAAAAAAATACCAGAGTGGGAATTCTGCTGGTTGATAAGAACACACTCCTTAGAAATTAGCATATGGGCAGTAGCCAATCAGATTGCATGAAATATTCCAAATGTTACAACGGCGATTGATGCCAAACGTAACTGAATGCTAACAAGGCTGGTACTCAGGCTAATGCTGTGTCTGCTTGGTCTACTGAAATGTTTCGTCTGTTGTTTAGCTGCGCTCCGATACTGGTGTAGGCCTACCGCTGCGGCCGGGAAGCGCCGATGACAGAGGAGAATCTTGGGACGACGACGACGAGGAAGTATTCGGGGAGGAGCGCTCGGGTAAATCCCCGTCCAGCTTCTGTTGACGCGGACTTTGGGACACACGCGTCAACATTATGCTCAAACCGCAGGCACTCGGTCGAGGCGCTCGCACCAGTGCAGAGAGGGTGATGTGATGTCATCAAGAGGCGACAGCGGTCCAGGCAGTTTGCTGAGCAGCCAGGTGTCCCTGACAGCATCACTGTGCTCCAGGTCCCACTCGCTCCAGTCTTGCACCAGGTACAGTTCTTAGCATTGGGTGACTCAGTTCTTTAGCATAGTGGCTGCTGTGAAGATGGGTGGCATGCTACAGTGTGTATGTGATTTTGGGGTGTTATAATGGGGTGTTGGGGAGTTATACGCCGAATTAGAAATAGAGGGGGAATTGCATGCATTTCTTCAATGCTGTTTTTAGTAGGGATGGGGAGAAAATTTATTCGTCGCGATACTGTGCATCCACGATTTGTATACGTTTATTTTCCCCCAATGTATTCTTAATGGGAGTCATTCTGTTCTGTTGGGTCATGTTCATAAATAAACGAAAACAATGACAGACGGACCTGTACAACCCGAACCCCCCCTCATTTCAAAGCAAAAAAATAAATAAATCACAATATCGCATCTATGGAATCGCAATACACACAGTATCTCAATATGTAGCCTATTGTATCGGCACTCAAAAATCGCAATTGAATAGTGGGATCCCTGCCGATTGCATGATATCTGGGTTTGTGTTAAGGATTTGTTTGTTTCAAGAAGTGAATGTGTATGTGTGCGTGTTTGTGTCTGTTATATTTGTGTGTGCGTGTGTGCGTGCGTGCGTGCACGAGACGCGAACCTTTGGGGAGTGTGTGCGGCGTGGATGTGCGGGCGGGGTCGATGTACGCACCGCCGTCTTTTGGAAGGTCAGGGGTCAAAAATGTTGTGAAATGTGTCGCGCTTGGATAGTCTGTACGGTTCCCTTTATGTGATACTACGTTCCTACTAAATAATAACATGTGATATTATATTACATGATCGCCGACATTCGCATCGCCGCACTGTCCTCCGGCTGGGCTCCAGCGCGGGCTCGTGGAGGACGTCTCCGGGGCATCACCGCGTGTTTGTGCCCCATTCCCCCATGGACCTGCAGCTCGGCCACCGGGTGAGAGTCATGCTGCCTTCGGGACGCATTAGCACAGGGACCGTCCGTTTCCTGGGCCACCTGCAGGGGGAGCCAGAGCTCCACCTGGGGGTGGAGGTGGAGACGCCTGATCGCACACTTGAAGATGGCAGCTACAGGGGATGCAGACACTTTGAATGGTAACTCGCGCTTACGCTGCCAACGAACATAAACATATTGCTTCAGAATATGCTACAAAATGTGCAGTTTTACTACTTATTTATTATTATAGTCTTATGTTCACCCAATTCTATTATTATTTTTAATATTTAAATTGTAATTACTGGGGCCTTATTAGACCCTTTTTCCGAATCAATAATTATGACAATAATAGATCATATTCATTTTATATAGACGCATAGTAAAGATATGGGCAACATCTGTTAAGTATGTGCTGTGTATCTGTTGTTAATGAGACAAGGAGCTGACAGCAAAACATTATCCATTGAATGAACATGTTTCTCTAGAGGCCTGAGGCTTTAACAGGCTGGAGAGATTCCAAACCAAATGTACTTTGACACCTAAGTGAATAGTCTCAGTATGCAAATCTGAAAGCCAAACCCAGAGTAATGAATCATGGGTGTGTCAACACAAGAGACAGGGTTTTATGCAGGATTTTATCTTGATACACTGCTCCATGTGTTAAGATATAGTAGTAAATGTGTCTTATTTTGATTCTTCCCTATCCAGCAAGCCTGGCTGTGGTGCCTTTGTACCATTCAACAAACTGCTGATGGCATGGGAGTGACCACAAAATGTATATGTGGTAAAGCTACCAATCACATTAGAACTAAATTCAACATAATCTCAATGTAGAGTGTCAGATATACTTTATACATTACAACTACACTATAGTGAGTTTAGCGTATACGCGTATACGAGTTTAGCGTATAGCGTATGTACATAAAACTGTTTTCATGACATACCTGTTACAAAACAAATTAAAGTGTAAACTTTTTTTCTCTGGCTTCTTGACATCTTGTGACAGGTTTCTGACTGCGGGTTTGTTCACACAATAGACAATCTTATCTGGTCCTGACATGGAAAGGGTAATATTCAAATTCACACTTGAACAACAAGAGGATTTATTTTCCGTCTTGAGTGACATGTAGGTCTCAGGAATTCCTCTCACAAAGAACATCACGCCTTTACATTTCACAACTGCCAAAAGAAACTTGCATTTACAACTATGTATTGTAATTGCCAAGCCATGTCGGGCTCTATCATCATGTCGGGTAGCCTATCAGAGAAATCACACTTGAGATTGTTTGGAACAGCTGTTTTTTTGGCCGGACCTAAAAGGCTAGAGAGCTGCTCTCCAGCTTTGCATCCCTTGTTTCTGTCTAGAAAAAGATGAAATTATGTAATTATGTATACCCTGTTACATACTTAAGCAGCTGTTCCGTCTTATGAATATTTTGTTCTTGTCTGATCATTTTGTGAGGATTACGTTACCTGAATACAACACCTGGCTAGTCAGTTTAACTTAATATCTGCTCCAATTACTGATATGATGGGGAAAACTGTATTATATGTATCTTATCTCAGTGACTTCTGTGGAACTTGTATTTTTTGTTAACTTGCAAAGGAAACACAATGAGGACACGTACATAACACGCAAATAAACACCAACAAGGATTTTTCATAGGTTGTGTGTCGGTGACAGGATTCAGGAACAATGTTTACACACGCCATAAAAGCATTACTGGTAAACACCATATAAAAACGTGCAAAAAGTATTTTTTCCTGATGAGCCTTGATTTATGAACTGATGACTCATTAACAAAGATTATCTTGTTATTATGTGATGCAAGTTGCTCAAAGCGATAACGCAACACGTTTTAGAAAGTGAGGCATTTCGTTTTATTTCTGTTGACATGATCCAACACGTGCCTTTCCTCATAGAATGATTGGTCGGAGAACTTAATTCAGAGTTTCCATGACAAGTGATATACGATACGATAAGTAAGTGACACATATTTATGGCACATTTTTATTATCATCAACTTCCACCACACCTGAGGTTCTTGCTAAAGACGGACAGCAGACTATACTAGTAGTGTCAATACACTGTACACAGGGTTTTATTCTGACAATGCAAAACAGGGCACTTTTATAATTGTAAGAAGGCACAAAAATACTTTCCATTGGTTAGAAGGTTCCCGTAGATACCGTATGCCTCCTTTGAGGTATACAAAGGGAGGCATACAACATGGTCCTCAAAACTAGCTGATATAAAATGCCACTTTTATACTAAAGCTGCCTTAAGCCTTGAATGAGAACTTGAATTTGGGCAACATATAAATTACATCAAATTTGACACAATATGCATCAACAGTGAAAACTCTAGAGACACTTTAAGATAGAGTTATACGACTAGATCACTTTTCATCCTAAACATGGATGACGAAGCCATATTTGACTAAAATGTCATACAAACGGATACAATTCTGAGCAGATGAACACATCTTAAGTCTGGGCCCCAATTCCATACTTATTAAGGCCCATTACACAGTACGCCCGACAGCTGTCAGGAAATGACCTCATCCAGAAGAGAGAAAACCTTAGAGCCATTCGCTTTTAAACCAACAGCTCAAGAACTCGTGTTGCCAAAAGAGATCAGCGATCCCTGACTCTTAACAGGGGGGGGGGGGGAATCTGGTACCCTGAGAACACGGTTAGCATAGTAAATGACTTACAATATCACCCCCCGGGTCTTGAGGTTCAGGATCTCGGCAGCTAGTCTCTGTGCATCCATCAGATGGGGGAACATCTCCATCACTCTGTCCACCTGATGGGGATTGAAGATCGCCTGCAGCTTCTTGCGAAGATCCAGTCGTTCCGGATCGAAGGCGACGGGCGAAGGCCGAGCTTGGGCCCAGGGGGGGTGCTGGCTCTCCCCGTAGCAGCAGCTGGGGCCTGGGCCCGCCGGGGCGCAGACGGCCCCCGGGAGGCTGTGAGAACACATGCCGGGCTGCTGGAAGGGCTCTGAGCAGTACTTCTGCTGCTGAGGGCGGGCGGGGCTGTGCTGGGCGGGGCTGGGGAGGCTGTAGCGGGGGTACGCGCTGGGGGCGTACACATAAGGGGGGTAGGTGTCGTATCTGGGCTGCGAGTGGGGCTCTGGGTTTGGGCGGGTGCACCGCTTCTGGTGAGCAGCGGGGGGCGCTACGTGGGAGCAGCACCCGCAGGCCGGGCCGGCGCTCCGCCCTATCAGATGCATGGAGGGCAGGCTGGGGGCAACGGGGGCGGCGTGCTGCTGGTGACGGGGCCAGTGGCTGTTGCCATGGCTGTATGAAACGTCAGAGTACTGGCTCTCATAGGAGCCCAGGCCAGAGTCCAGGCGACCAGAGGCTGGGAGCGGCCCGGGCCACGTCACTGAGCCGTGGTCGTGGCTCTGACTGGCTCCGCTCCAGTACGGCAGCGTGTTCTCACCGGCCTTACCCGGGTGCAGGGACAGCCTGCGCTCCACGTCGAGCTCCAGAGAGCGCATCGACGGGTTGTGAGCGGGGCCAGGGTCCGCCGGCGGCCCTCTCGGCGTCACGGTGGCCTTCCTCTCCGCTTTCACGCTGGCTGCCCGGGCGTTCTCTCGCAGCTCGTCGGCCAGAGAGCGGTAGGAGTGATGGGCTCTCTCCGGGTGGTAGAACTTACATTTGATGCCGTAGGTGCATTTCTTCTCTGAGTGAAAACAGAACACAAACGCCGCGTCAGGGTTGATCTCGTGTGGAAAACCACATCGCTTTCTTTTCTTCCAAAGCATTCTTGTGGAATGACAGTGACTGGAGGATTCAAATGGCCTGTGGTTCGGCTTTCCTCTCAGTTGAGACGGAACATTTCATGCCTCACTACTGTGCTTGTGGAGCCTCGAGCAGTTTTTAACAGCATAACATAAAGCATAAACATCCCATTTTAGATTTGTTTAATATTGACCATTTTAGTCTCTCGCGACCTTCCGGAAGCACCCCGTGACCCCCTAGGGGTCACTAACCTTACCATATGGGCAGAACTGCTTGCGTTGCTCCGCAGGGAGAGGGTTCTTTCTCAGGAAGTTGTCCAGGCTGGGCCCGTGGCGGCCGAGAGGGTCGTCTGGGGGCATGAACCTGGACAGACAACGCTAATGAATTATCTCATTGGCGTTCATTCACTCGACATGTAGCAAGCCGCTGCGTACGCTGTCTTGCCCAACACTTCCCTGTATGTAAAACTGTATAGGAACACTTTTAATGGTAAAATGTGAACTTATCGTGAATTTATCGTTAATTTATCGTGAAATTATCGTTAATTTAACGTTACCGTAATCTCTACGTCAGTATTGGAATAGATTTTCTAACAAGCACCAGTTTAGGAGACCCCATGGATTATCCTGTACACTTGTGAGTGTGCTGGATGGTTGTTTTCATTAATATAATATAATATACCAGACGGCAGACCAGGCATAATGAATGGTAACTAACACAGAGACGAATAGGTAACTGAAAAATAATGGTTTATTAACAATAAATGTAAGCTTATATGTCAAAAGGGAAGCAAAAGGGCATAAGGTGGCTCAGGCAAATGAAACAAACCCACCCCATCCCCCTCAGTCTGTAACAAATAGAAGACTTCACTGATAAAAACGAAACACAATGGATAATCTCCCTGCCTAAATAAAAACAGCGGCGCATAATACACCACCAAGCGCGTGGCCTCGGCTCGGGCTACTCAAAGTATCCTTCTTTCCCTCAACTTGCGGACGCGTCTCAACGCATTGTGGGCGTGTCGGCTATTTCTGTGTGCAAGACCATATGCCAGAGTGCTTAGCGATCTTTCTAGCTACGTCTTCCACAAGCACAATGTTGGTGTACTTCACAGATTCGCTGAAAATAAATGTTTTTATATGCCTGGAACATTAACCGAGACAACTTCACACTCCTCACGAGTTTCACTAGACGAGGGTTCCTGGTTGTTCAGACAGCGAAATACAATCTATTTCTAAATACTTTATCCGTCGGTGCAAACTGTTTCCCAATTCACAATATTGGTGTAATTAAGAGATTCTAGGCCAAAATGTTAACACACTCTTTGTGCGCTCAGCAGGACATCCCTTGCCGTGTATGTGGTGGGGCTAGCTAGCTAGCTCCCTATACGCCAGGTGGATGCTAGCTAGCTCCCTATACGCCAGGTGGATGCCAGCTAGCTCCCTATACGCCAGGTGGATGCCAGCTAGCTCCCTATACGCCAGGTGGATGCCAGCTAGCTCCCTATACGCCAGGTGGATGCTAGCTAGCTCCCTATACGCCAGGTGGATGCCAGCTAGCTCCACGCGGGCTGCAATACACTGTGGCCCTTTGCTACTGCTCACTTGTCGTTGACGAAGGAGTACATCAGCAAGCGCTCCTCGATGCAGCGCTTCCACTCCGGCCTCTCCCCCTGGAGGTCGCGGTACGTGTCGTTCGACACGATGACGCCGTCCGACTCGTGCGCCAGCTTGACGATGAAGCGGTCGTCGTAGCAGACCACCCGTTTCCCCCCGACGCGGCGCGAGGGAGTGAAGACCACGATCTTCCATTTCTCCAGCTCTGTGAGGATTTGCTGATCTGAAAGTTACATTTCACCCAGTTAAAATGCCGCGAGTGTGGGAAGGGTTTTGTTGCAATTCCCTTGCGGGGGAAACACAAATCAAGGAGTGTAGCTTTCAACATCAGTCCTTAACCGTCACCTGGTTTTAACATCAACTCTGTTGAGAGTCTCTAACTGCATGTAAGCTTCGTCATTCCACCGCATAACAAGTGCTTCCACTACCAAGACCACATAGCTTATGGAAATATGCATTGAGCCACCTATCAATCATGGTCCTAACCCAGTTGATCCCAGCATGGCATGTCACCTCAGTACAAACATCAATACGAACAGTGTTTCTCATGTTGTTATACCAACAAATCTAAAGAATTAAAACATGCATGGGTGTGTACCTAGTTCAAATAGTTTCATTATTTACATTCAAATGTTTCCTTGAGATCAGAAGTCATGATTTGAACAACAGGACATTTCTCACAGGCTCCAACAAAGCACTGCTAATGTTCAGGGTCACTTAACCCCTTGCTATGCTTTGTGGCAGCAGTTAAATACACTCTCTGAGTAACCTAGGTGTAGAATATAAACACAGCTTTACTTCCTGGAGGGAATTTCCCAGAAATGTTATATTTACTTCCCGGTACAAGGACTGAAGTCGAACCTTTGGATCACTCCACCCAGACAATATACAGTAGCTGCCATGGGCTAGTTAATGTTGTAACCACAAAACACTTTTCATTCAATTCTGCTTCTAGCTTGTCAGATAAGTTACTAGAAAACATAAAAGCCTAGACAGGATGCATGACTAAAATGTATTATTTTTAGTTTCTAAAGAGGTGACAAGTACAACAAAAATACTGATACACCCTAAAATGCTCTCCATAAAAGACAGTAAACTGAATATGAACCTGATTGCTTTTACCTCACGCGTGTCAATAGACTAATAATAGACTAATAAACTGTTGTAAAGTGTTAACAGCCCCATATTATTCCAATTTATTTCCAGTTTTTTTTTAATTCCCATTGACCTGAACATTCCGTTTCAGTTGGCTTTTATTGGCCGTTACACACCCCTAACTTGATTAGCTGTCTGATTGGGAGTGTGAGGATAGGTCAAAGATGATTGGTTGCAATCCAGAAATGATGTCACACCTGGGGACAAATCTGAATTTCTTTTTTTTAAGAGAAATTTTGACAAAATAATATGTTAGACAGAAGTGGACCCAAGATTAGTCCAGACCCATTTAGGCCCCTTCAGACCACACTACTGGAAACATTAAAAAGACCAAACTTTAGTTCTGTGGCGTTTCCTCCTTCAATATCCTTGAATGCATATTCTGGTAACCACAGTAACTAGATGAAAGCTAATTTTTCTTCACAAGGCAGGTGTTTCCCGTGAAGCATCCCTGCGCTGAATGTAGGCCTATATATGTGCGTGTGTGTGTTCGTACTGTACCCCTGATGGGCGCGTCTGGCCTGGGCATCTCCTTGCGCCAGCTGGGAACAAACACGGTGATGGCGGTGTGCCCTCGGTCCAGGAAGAAGTTCACCGCCAGCTGTATGCCGCGGCAGGAAAATACTTCCTTGTTGCCGTGACTGTGAAAGAGCAGGAGAACATTCATTTACAAGCCATTCCTGTAACTGACGAGTCATCCCGCGTATGTAAATGCAATCCATCACGCTGTCAATGGGAGTGATGAAACCTCGTATGCAAACCACTGTATAAAACAATCTTTGTCAAAACATAATCAATAGGATTTCCAAACCTGCCAAAGTCAAAAAGTTGAATGTAGGGAGCAACACTGAAGCAGTTACCGGTTTCACGATAAACAACAGTAAAAATTCCCGACGGTTAGTATTACCCTCTCATTAATGTTTGATTTACCGCGCTGCAAAAAACTCACGATGAATACTGTCCGGCATCAACCAAACTTAGCAACAGTATCCCAGACGCAGGAGCGGCGTGGGTTTATGTCGCGTCAATGAAAACATGGTGGAAGGCAGTGACAAGCGCCCCGGAGATTAGACAGCCTTCTAAGAGGAGGTCACAGTGTGGTCAGGGGGCAGGATGGCCTCCCAGCCAGTAGGGGGCAGGATGGCCTAGTGGTCTGGGTGTTGGACTCCCAGCCGGAAGGTTGTGGGTTCAAACCCCGGAGGTGGCCAACCTGTAAGAATCCTTGAGCAAGATGCCCAACCCCTACCTGCTCCATGTAAAAAAAAATAAAAAAATTTACTAATTGTAAGTCGCTTTGGATAAAAGCATCTGCTAAATGCTATAAATGTAAATGGTCATAGTTTGGTTTTTATAAGAGGGCTGATGGGAGACGTGATCCAAGAGGGTCACCTTGTCTGCAGAACATGCTGCGTAAGAGGGCACACTCATCTTTGTGACCACCACTACTTTATGAATGTGCACATTTGAAACGGTTTTCATACGTTTACATAAGGTATAGGCATCGTTATTATTTGAATGTTCATGCAGATAAATCCTTTTATTTGTGGTTTTCAATGTAAAACTTGAAATGATTTCTGTGTACTGTGCATCAGTAGGCCTACTTTTTGAAAATCCTCAGCACATTTTAACAACACCGTGATAATACTTACAACCGTGATCATTTTGGTCACCGTAATCGTGATATGAAATGTTCATACCGTTTCACCTCTGGAGCAACTTTCTCAGGGAGCACACAGCCTGCTCGGGCGTTTTCTCTTACCTTAAGGGGGAGGATTCTAAGGTGTCAAAGATTTGAATTCTGTAGAGAGAGAGAAGCATGCAAGGGCAGCACACACCCTTTGGATGATTCATGACTCACAAGCATGTTTCAGAGTTCACCGGTAGTTTTTCTTTTATTGCTAAAGGAAAGGTAATGAAAACGCAGTAGGCCCTAGTCTAGTTTTATCCTCGTCTGCATAGTGTTCTTATTTTATAAAGGCCACCACACCCATGAGGTTGGTAGGCTAAAGCATGACTGCTAAACCTTTGTACCTTCATTTCTCAGTATCCGGAAATTCTCAACAATATTGTTGAGAATATTGTGCAAGTGATTTTTAGTAAAACTGTCCCACTACAAACTGAAAAACCCTTCATACCTCATAGCCACATTGCTGCCGTCGATGACAATGGGTTTCAGTTCATTGTCTGTGTCCTCCCTGTCCTCTGCATGAGATGGGGGTGGCGGGGTGACATTGGGGTAGCCGTTGTCATCACTGTCGTGGTTGGAAACCGATTGTTCACAGTTGGTCCTGGTTCCAACGAGCTCTCCGAGTACGGAGTTTGTGTCCGTGTCGACGCCTAGCTTCTTCAGAGCGGCCTTCACCTCGACTGACGAGTAGCCCAGCTTCCTGAAGAAGTCCACTCGCAGCTGAAGTTCCTTGCCTTCGGGCTCCAGTTGGACCGGAGCAGAGTTCTGGTTGGGACATTCCCGATCCATTCTGGAGTGGCTGGACCTATGTTCTGTTGTAGTACTCGTGCCAGCAGCATAGGAGACTCAGAATCGGATGTGACTCGGGATAGGTACCGATAACTATAAACAAAACAAATGACACTTGATCAGAGAGGCAGTCATGGTGTCATTTACACATTCACGGTAGGCCTCGGCTTGCTTTCATAACGTGTCTACTACACTGTAGTAGATAAATCACATTGCATAGGCCTACCTAGGCTAGTATAATCAAATGCGTGGCCGTTGCTGCTAATGTGAAATCTAGCGTAGTCATCTCACTTTGGTTTGTTAAATCATACATCTGAACAAAACGGGAAAAAATGTGTACGGCTAAACTGACAACAGTGGGTCAAGTCAGTGGGGGGATACTGTGTATCTAAATCCTGATATTCCGGAGGAAACAATAACACCGAAACTATTATTCCTGTCATAGGCGAGCAGATATGTGCGTTCAATGTTACCCAGCCTTTCACACAAAACTTGAGAGCGTAATGGCAACTTACCTTTATCATTCCTGGCCGTTTCCTTCCGTGTTCCATTTATCAACCAAGAGCCACAGTGAGTGTTAGTGTTTTTACGGAGTACAGTAACTTTGACACGATTCCGGCTTCATAGCGCCTCCCTCTTGGAGACCGATGTCTTCCCTTTTCCGCCATGCACATTTTCTTTACTCGCAGAACAAATAACTCTTCCCATGACCTGTCTGTCATTAAACCGTGTTACGCAAATGCCACCGCCCCTTTGGAAAACATCCATACTGGGAAGCACGTTAAATTCATAGTAGCCTAGGTCTAAAGTTATCACCTTCGTCAGAGTTTCATTCGAAAAAATGTTTCGAAATCAATTTTCAAACCAGCAGCATATACAGCTGATATAACTTAACTTTGCGACTTGTGTTGTACAGCGTAGTGCGCGCTTTGCCCACTAAGCGTCAGTATTGTCACGCGGTTTCTCCCGTTTAACGGACGGCGCTGAGAAATTGATACGGACTCATAATAACCGTTGCTGCGGTGAATGGGCGTGGCTCGCCCAGCCCCCGTGACGGCTGTGAATTTGCGGTGGCGTGTACATGTGCTCGCGTGCAGGGTTTAACTGCGTGGTCAAGTTGGGCTCATTCTGCGTGGCCTCGGTTAATGGAATCTACGGGGCTGAGTTCCGGAGAGTGGAGAGAGAAGCAATCAGGGCCAAGAGCCGGGCGGCTTCCGCCTCCTGGGGGCCCAGGCCACCGGCCTCAGGTGTCCGCAGCGCCTGATATTACCGCGGGGCAATGAGCTAACCGCCAGCGAGGATGACACACACACACACACACACATTCAGCGCAACTGACAGATGTGTACACGCAAGTGTGCGCGCACACACGCACCCACACACACACATACATACAGTCAGGGACAGACGGGAAAACACGCCGTCAGTGATTGATGTGTGGGCACAGGCGCGCAAGCACAAACGCACACAATTATTATGGAGATTCAAAAGGCTGTCTCAGCTTTCCAGGCAACTATTTTCTTCTTCTTTTTTTTTGTTGTAATTTTCTGCCGAGCTCTTTTGTTAAATGAAAATTATATAATAGCAGTTAGCGTAAAGGACATTTATTCTGTAAAATCGTAACAAAGACCTAATAATAATAATGTGATATATGGCCAGGTCAGGCTTTAGGGGGGGGTGTGCCATTGTGAGTCTACAGGCCTCGTTCAGGTAGCTAATGCCTCCTCCTGAGGCTTGCTTGCCACCCGCGTGCCCGAGGTTTAATTCAGTGCGTGTAGTTTTGGCTGCGGTGTGAACATCAAACAGCTACTTCTTTAATCACCCCCGCTCAAAGGCACATCGTCTTCTTCCAGGCATAGGTGGAGTTTGGCGAGGCCCGTTAAAACCCGAGACAGCTGATCAAATGTTCAGCCCGGCTCATTGTGCTAAGAGAGCTGGACGTGGCCTCGGATAGCGCTACGCTGACAGCACTGGCTTTGTAGTGCCAGAGTGCCAGACCCCCCCCCCCCCCTTTGTTCCATTTCTTTCATGACTCCCCGAGTCAGTCGTCTGTCGCAGAAATTAATTTTGGTATGATTTCTTTAAAAGGACCCAAAGTAAAGAAGAGAGAGCCTTTAACTGGAGTAATCCATCTTGCGCCGCCGGTGTCAGAGTGATTCACGATTTCCAATTTAGCCACATTTTGAATCTAAAGTAAATCGGGCAGGACGGCTCTTGCCTTTGTGCAGCCGGACGACAAACCCTCGTGTGTCAAGTGCCTTTAAATGAACATATCCCCGGCATTCATCTTGCTCGTTTCTTAATTCAAACACCCCACTGCTTGTCCTGCATAGATCAGCAAGCAAAGCCCCCCCACCCGCTCGCCCCCACTGCATTGTGGGAGTTCGGGGGAGGTACGGTATGCCCGGCTGGGTGGATAGTGGACAGTTTTTTAGAGAACACTCTTATTTTTGCTTTGCGACAGCCACTTTTCCTTTGAGAAACGTCTGAGTGCCCGAGTATAGATTTGCAGTGTGCCGCCTACTTTAGCAATTTTGTAAATTCTTGGAAATCTAGACTGTACAATGGAAGTTTGCCTTCATGGGAGATATTACAGCCTAATTTGTTTTTGATTATTCTAATTGGGACAGGTGAAGTTAGTAAAAAAGAGCCTACAGTGTTTTCTTCTTTGTGATAATGTTGTATTTCAATCCCATGAGTCTTTCTTTATTGTTTCTGCCAAAAAAGGAATTACTTAGCTGCTGTTTTTTTGGAAAGCGACAAAGACCCGCAAACGCAAACACCTTCGTCTTAATTTGATTTTGTGAAATACTAAAAACAGCCACTCGCAAAATAATAAGAGAAAACCAGAAGGCATTAAAATACATCTGTCCAAAACGTGTGGGTTTCTATTCAGAGACGTACCCAAAAACACCCGGCTCTCTCACGCTGGGAAACAAATGCAGTCCACCGCCCAACCATAGATCAAGGTGTAGGTGTGTAGGTGCGCTTGATCCCAGAGCGGGTGCGTCCCTCGCAGGTGTACCCCTCAGTATGTAGCCTCATCCAGGAGCACCGGTACACTCTGATTAATTACCCCCCGTCGTGGAAAGGTCATTTAAGCAACACGTTACTCTGTGTATTACTCACCCAGGCAAAGTGAACAGACAAACAGGTGCATGGAAACATGGAGGCGCGCACACACACACACACACACACAAACAGAGTGTCTTTCACCGGCTGGCCCCCATAGCGGTTCACACTCAGGCAGTCAGGCAGTGCTCCAAGGTATTCATTACTATTGATGTCAGAATTCACAAGTAGAAGTGATGGCTGGGCCTCCTCCGATCTGCACTGTTTAAAGTGGAGCTCCACTCCTCCAGCTTCTGCTCCGTGTCTGCACCGAGGGGCGGAGGAGGAGGAGGAGGAGGAGGAGGAGGGGGGGGGGGGGGGCTGTAATGATTAATTCACCTTCTCCCGGGATCTCGGAGAATGAACCGGCGGGTTTCTGCTGCGAGATGAGCTCTTCCTCGCCCGTCACTCTGCCGCAGCGGGGCTCCATGCTGGGAAACAGTGCAGTTCCCGGTGCAGAGGGCTGCAGCCTCACCTGTGTGCCACTGGGCCCATGGGTCAGCTATAGCTGATGCCTGGATGTTATAGGGGGGTTTGCTCTACGATATGTTCTTGGGCTGTGCTATGTTGTACGTAGGCAATGCTATATTATATATTATATTATATTATATTATATTATATTATATATTATATTGGGCTGAATTATATTTCCCATTGCTGGTTGTCTCGATGAATGAATAGAATATTAATGTAGGCCTACTCACCAAAATCTCTTGACCTGCTGTAGATACCAAACATAACAAAGAACACACAAATGAGAGCCCTCAGTTTCTGTTGTGATTTTCTAAAAAGTATTTATGTCTTTATTTTGCTGATATCCACCCACAGGGTCGTAGTGGGGTGTTGACGGAACGCTGTGTGTGTGTTTGTGTGTGTGGGGGGGGAAGGGGGGGGGGGGGGGGGGGG
>JAODLI010051634.1:0-16387 GCA_027575585.1 Percopsis omiscomaycus | reverse complement strand
ACACACTATACACACTATATACACACTATATACACACTATACACATTATATACACACTATATACACACTATACACACACACACACACACACACATACATATATATATATATATACACACACACACACATTTATTTATTTTAAATCACAGAAAGATAAAAAAAATAAGTATCTACTCCGGTGTAGGTACTTCTGGGCGGGGTTCTAAGAACATACATTTATTTCCAGTTAACAAATATAGTGCATGTGAAAGTTTGTGCTGATAGAAAAAGTATTGATATGAAAGATTGCAGCTATTTTCGCTGTGTCTGAACAACCAGGAAATGTCTAGACTATTGAAACTCATGAGAGAGAAAGACAAGTGTGAAGTTGTAGTTGCTGAAAATAAATGTTTTTATATGCCTTAAACTTCAAGGCATATAAAAACATTTATTTTCAGCAAATCTTTTAATTACACCAACATTGTGCTTGTGAAACAGTTTGTGCATTTAGAGGACATGGTTATAAAGATTGCTAATTCCAAAGAACTCTGGTATATGGTCTGCATCCAGAAATAGCTCATGCACACTAAGATGTGTCTGCAAGAGGAGAAAAGTATACTTTGTTAGCCTTAATTCGCCACATAGGCCAACACAAAGAGCAACTTAACAATCGTCTCTGTTCCCTCCATGTTGATGTCTGTTGTCAATGTTTTGACGTGCTCTGAATTTACGTCGAAGGCGTCGCCAAATTATGGCTACGTTAAATCCTAAAACTGGAGGTTCCTACACCACAATGGAAACAGAAAGGCTGAAAGGGCCGATTAGAGGGCCGTTGCTGTAAACATTCACACCACCTGGGAAGTGACAGAGCTCGTTTACATGTCATCTATCAGTTGAAGCAAAGGAGAGCAGCCACAGCAGCAGTGGGCCGCACCCATGCTCAGAAACACAGATTATATGAATGACAAAGCCGTGCATGGAGATGCAGGAATATGATAGTTTAGAAGCTAATTATAGCCTAAATAGATTTGACAAATTAATACCCTATCTTGACATAGGGATTAAAATATAGAGTTGAACAACGAGTTGGAGAATTGGAACTTTACAGTAAATATTTCAGTTCGCCTGTCGCCTTGTATTAACTCAATGGGTGAAAATGTTCCCCATTGTGACATGATGGGTAGATGCATGATGCAGACAAATCAAATATCCTCCATAGTAATGTCAAGTAAGATTAAATAATTAGTATGACGGTGGAGAGAAATTACTTAAAACACACAGGGTGATACTGTGTACTATGGTCTAGAAACATTATGATTAATAGGATGTAAAAAATATATTTGTCGTGTGTCGCCGCAGTTCCTTACTTACTTGCAGCACCTTCAACATAAACTTGCTTTTGGGCTTTAGCCTCTTGCAGAGGGGATTTATCTTATGGAGAACCTCTTTTTGGCCAGATGCCTCACTGATTCTTTTAGCTCTTCCTAATGCCAGCTGTTGGTTGAGTCTAACTGTTTGCCACAACAGACTCCAGTCTCATACCACAGCATTGTCTTCTAACCCTCCGGTGAGATAAATGTCAATAAGTTACTCAAAACCAGTCAAGGAAATGGAGAAAGCAAATCTAAAGACCCTGTGAAGAACAAACACAGAAAGTCGGAAGCGATAAGTACCACCATACTCTTTCTGGAAGATGGATCACTAAGTATTTTCATGATAAGATACTTATCCTAAGGATTTGCTCAGCTGTACTGGAATTATAGACTGTTCTAAAAAATAAAATGGTGCCTGTTCTTAATCCCTAAATGATCAGTTACTGAAACTCTCTTTGAAAACATTTCTAATATCATTCTTTAACACCCACTACATCTGTTGCTAAGACCAATCATGGAGCGATCTCCAAGGAAATCATCAATCATGGCTGCAGGCACAGCCTCTTAAATGAGACTCATCGTGGCAGGAGCTTGCCACCAGAGACGACACCACTATACCTGAGGAGACAACCCCAATAGCTGTCACAATGTCCCAGACTTACCTGGCCTCAGTGCAAAGTTTTAAATTCAGGGGAGCAGCGCTGGAAACAAGTAGGAGCAGATTTCCCACTTCAGAAGACAGTCAACATTAAATTAGACGTCTCAAGTCTTGTGTGATCTTTAGAACTTGTACCAAGCCTCTGTAGAGCCACTTATAACTTCCAGAAACAGTGAAAGAGTTTGGTTATAGCGCCGAACTACACTTAGTCAACATTCGATTCCACTACATCGCCCATGAATATAGACCCTGCAGTCATGACAAACCTCTCTAAAGCCAAGTGCAGTCAGACAAATTCAGGACTGTCTGTTTGGTGTATTTTAAAAGATGTTGATATGCAGATGTAATTTGGTAGTGGCTGCAGTCATCAGTGTAGAAAGACTTAAAACTACAGTAGGCAACGTGTATGTTGCATAATGTAATTCATTTCTTTTTGCATGCCATAGGTATCATACGGTTAGTTAGCATTAACCCCAGTTGCAGACACTGGACACAACAAAGGCTCCCACTGTACTATAATTACCACAAAATACCCAGAGCTCCTTTACACCCCGCCTCTATACTTTTGTAATTACAGCAGGTTTGTCTTATAGGACAAAATAGATTAATTTATTCTGCAGTAGATGGAGCCTAATGCATATACCTGTAGATGTAGTTTATAATGATCCAACGTTTGTATCCAGCTAAATATAATAAATCTGTAACATTAAGACTGTAATGTTATGCTACATATGTCAAACCGAGACAGAATGTACGAGAGACATGGAAAATGGAAACATAGACGTGGAAATGTAAACTGCTTGCAAACACAGACTGTGCTGTTTGGAAGCAACGGAGGAAGCAACAGCCACTGGCCCGGAAAACAGACAATCCAAAAACTGGCTCAGCATTGTTTAGCTTTGAATGACTAAAACATATGTCATGTTTCTCCAGGTGTGCATGTAGGCAGACAGTGTATGAATGGAGTATGCGAGCATAAACACATTGTGTGTGTGTGTGTACTATTCAGCTTCAACTTTCTATTCTTCTAGCTGCATGAACACTCTTGTTTGCATGCAAGCAGAGGCAGGCTGAGATTTAATATTGTATCTAATGATAGTCTGGGAACTTCTCAGAAGTCCACGCGTCATAAATACCTCCAACAGAACAGGAAGTCGCCGTCAACTCAGGGATTCACTTATATTTGCCACTTCAGAGACATAAACAGCTGATCTGCGGCCATGCTACACATTGAAATATATGTTAATTCATATTGCGAGAGAGACAGAAGTTTACAGGAGGTAAAACAGCCCCGTTCACCTTATCGTGTTACACGCGTCTATTTCATTCAGTAGCTACTATCACGCCTGTCTGTATTTGTCTATAAGTCTGAATGCAGAAGACAACTGCTATGGCAAACACATCGTATTGTAGAAATACATTTACCCAGTTATAATACTACTGCAGTGCCAGGGAATAGTAATGTTTAGCTAGCGGCAGGCTAAAACAAAGCACACGACCCTCGCGCCGCTAGCAAAGTTACGTTACCTGTATGTGAAGATGTTACATCTGATAATCCATATTGTGGTAATCGGTTAACAGGCTGATGAATCACCTCCATCCTCCACACCTCTCACTCCTTCTGACAACCCCAAAAGGAGGCTTTTGGAATGGGATACCAAGTCCTGTCCGCTTAGGTTAACGTGAAGTGACTCTGAAGCCACTTTGTTTGGTCTGGCTTTAGAATGAGTGAGCGAGCACAGCTGAGAGAAACGGGAGGGAGGGGAGTCGAGGCTTGAAAAGGGGGTTGGGGGTTGGCTACACCTACCTACCTACCTACACACACACGCGTGCGCACAAACACAAACACATACTATCTATTGCACATAAACTTCTTAAGCACTATACTGGGAACAATGGGAATGGCTCTCAGTCGCCACGAAAGAAGTGACCACATTATGCAAACCAGACATCTCCCATTGGAAAACAGCAATACTACTGTTTAACCAACGTGTAACTTTTACTGGCAAAAAAAACCCTAAAAACATATTGCTATTGACATGTAACCTGAGTTGTTTACATTATCTCAGTGTATTTGGAACACAAAAGTTAGTTGTAGGTCGAGGGGTGTGAACCTATGGGCGCTGTAGGGGGAGGAGTAGAGAGGAATGCGAGCCACTGATCACTCGGGTGCCTCGAATCGAACACAATATGTTTGTAACGCTAACTACAAGGGTAATTCTGGACACAAATCTTAGAGTGCACCAAGTACAGTAGGTCAAATGTAAGAACTTATCAGTTATTAGACCTATCTAAAAGCATTACAAGATATCAAAAGAGACTTTTTCCTCCATAAATCAGTGTTCATGTGGTGCTGACTCCAAGCAAGTTATGTATCGGTTCCCATGCCAGGGCACATCAGTGAGATAAATGCAGTCTATGTTGCAGGTGCAGATTTAGCTCTTGTGCCTCTGGCGCTGTATCTTCCCATGTATCTAGACTGGGTGTCTTGTTTCACTTGCCCTCCCCAGATAGGTAGAGAGAGCTTGCTAAATTGCTCAGGTTGAATATAAGGCCTTCCCAGTGCGCTGGTGGTCCAAGGCCCTGTCAATAGACATACAGAATGGAGACACCTAAACATTAGCCTAGCCCCTGAGTCCCTGAAGCCATTATCTCATTATCTCATAGGGAACACACACCCCTTAGAGATCATATCCATTACAATCTGAAGCCGAATCAGTAGCAAAGGTTAGGTCAAAGGGGACAAGGATTGTTTGACATTGCTGTCTGTTTTCCAAGCTCCATAAAAAAAGGCAGGAATCTGTTAGGGCAGAACAATGGCAAGGTCCTTCATTACATTCTTTAGTCATGACAGGCAAACATGACACCGCCGGTGTGAATTTATGGCAGAGAAATTTCATACGGAAAAGCCAAAAGTGTGAGGCTGGGAGTTGGCACATCTACTTGTGTCACAGTATGCTAATAAACGGTCTAGACGATGAGTACACACAATTATAGTATTTTCCTACACCTTCCCATATTTGGTCACTTTTCTCTATAAATTAATCAGACAAATTATACCATGAAAACACTTTCTATGTATGGTGTGAGACTGAATAAATCTTTGGAGTTTCAGCCCCAAAAAGTTTGTTGATAGTTTGTGACCCCCCATGTTGCAAACTATGAACCACTTAATATCATACCAAAATCATATCAAAACATATTATAAGCACAAATGAATAAAATGTATGAACAATTTAGTACATTTTATTTGTTTTTTATTTTATTAGTTTATGTCTGGAGTTGCCCTTGTGGCTTTACAAAACCATTGTTGTTTTAGTTTGAAGATTAAAATAATAATAATAATAATAATAATAACCAAAAAACAATATTTTTAAATAATCTCGTGACCCCATAAATCGCATCTTCTCAATTCTCATTTAGAGAACCATCGGTTTTAGTCCTCTCCACCAATTCAATCTTGAAGGCCAATGGATTTTGTCATAGTTGGTCATAGTTGGCTGATGTTGAACAGAATTGTGTGGGGGGTGCAGACAGTTGTGAAGCAATAGCTGAGTGCAATTAGGGGGTCACCAGCCTGTCAGAGAGCCATGCGTCTCTGTTCTGATGACATGCCAACTAAATAAAGACCTAGTCCATGTGTTCTGCCAGGGTTGCTGTAAATACACCTTTATGTAATAGGAATCAATTTCCAACTTAAAAAAAAGGTATCAAGGTTTATACAGTACTTTTGCTGGAAAAGTTAAAAGTAAATGTTTACAAGAGTTTATATGACAGGAACAGGAAAAGGCATTAATAACGCAGTGGCTTAACATGGTGGAGAAACAGACTATAAATGTGAGTAATACACGCCATGTACTCATGGCATCTGTACCATTGGAAAAAATTAAATATAAACTACAAACATTCTGTAAAAAGCAAAGTTGTTTCGATTACGTAGAAGATTTAAGATTCCAAACACAACAAAACTATGTTCCACAGGCACTTGAGGAGGTTTGTCCATTTGCCAAAATCCTTTGGCGTACACCAAGAAAACCATTGACAGCTTCATTGGCTACTGACGTTGGATTAAAAGCCCATAAAAATGTTAGGTGTTGACTTTTTGTGAGAGCTAGCAGCTGTCACTTGCGACACGTGCACGTCATGTCAATGCTGCATATAGTAAGCTACAACAAGAGTCTGGGACTCTGAAACGTCACAACAGCAATGTTGACAGGCTCCTTATATATCAACGGAAACTTCTGGAGAAGTACAGTGCACAAGAAACCCAGCGAAAGAAAACAGAGTGTCTCTTCCAGGCTCTCTGTCAGTCAACCTAACGCTCTTTTACATCATAATACCACCATCTATGTGATCAGTGAAAACACCAAGATAATATATTTACATAGCAAATATATAAACACACAAAATAATAAAGATAATAAAAGTGCCATTGTGACATTGCATATTCAGTTAAAAAATAATCAATAATTACAGTTGATCTATTTAATTATCCCATTCACAGCTCAAAGGTTTCTATGAGGCTATTCAGTGCTGTAATGGACTTGGCAGAGCACCTGTCGCTCTACTCACTAATACCTTCTAATACCATCTTTCAGCACAGACCAGGGAGTCGAGGCAGACACACACCTGCACTCCCTACAGCCAAAATTGGTCTTTTGAGTTACCTTGGCCATCTTGTACAGACGGGGTCCTAGAAACCTTTGACATGTGAATAATTAGGCCCTATGGAGGCCCTATATTGTCCCATTTCTTTCTCTATATCCACATTATATCCTGAAAGAGGATTTGCAGCGAAGCACAAGACATACAAAGTCCAGTAAGCCCTAGACTAAGAGTAAAGTAGTGTATGTAAGAAAAAGACTTTCATGTGTTTCTATATTTCAGGCTTAATGTCTGCGAGTCACTCAACATTTTCATTTAGTAAATGGTTATAGGCGAGCGAAGTGCCTGTCAGTGGTGAGGCATTCATTGTTGTGAAAAATGGAACAGATAAATTGTGCAGTCATAAGTCATCACCTTTCATACCATTTCTCAAAATATTCATGTTTCATTGATTGATGGCGTGACTCAGATAATGTACTTGAATATGAAAAGTGCCATCTTCAGTGAGAAAAATAAAGATATGAAAAATGCTCAATGTAGGCCCATGCATTTTGCTTTTGATACCTTGTATCAGCATACTGTAATAAATACTTGCATGCATAATTAAAGTGTTTGTGGGGCTTGTGTTTTATTACAGGTATATAGTATGTCTGTGTGTGTGTACAGTATATGTACCACAAACTGCCTTTGCTGGACATCCTGGCAACTTATTTGCAGTGTTCATCAGCTCATCAGATGAAAGTGTTTTACTTTAGCTTTCACTGCAGTTCTGTCTGGCTTGCTGCTTCCAATCTGAGTTGTATCTGATAAGCAGACTGGCCCAGAGAGAAAAATGTCTGTGATTACAGAGAAGAGGCTAAGAAACGCTGATGATATGGTTGACTGTTTGCTTATATGTGTGTGCGTGTGCGTGTGTCCTGTGTTTTTTGCCTTGTCTAATCTGTACCAGGACCAACTCTATGAGTTCAAACATGCAAAAAATAAAAACCCAAAGAAAGGACATTTGTAAACAAAGTGTCAAGGTGTAATTCATAGCATATACTGGTGAGTGTTAGGAAGGGCCACTCCTGGGTTCTCTTCTTGGGTTCATGTAGTTGGCAGCACCAGTGTGTCAGTAAATGCCAGAAGGTATTAGAGAGATGAAGTGGTCTTTAGCTCTGCCCCGGTTGACCCTATGACCTCAGTCACACTCCCTCACTGCCGTCGCGATTGAGAGCCTTTGGTATGAAACAACACTATTGGAAGAGCCATCGTGCCTCCTACTTACCATCTCTTTTTCTTTTAAACATTTTTACATTTACAGCATTTAGCAGATGCTTTTATCCAAAGCAACTTTAAGTACTGTCAAAAGATGAATAGGTCATACACCAGTTATGGTAAGCAAAACGACATTCTGTTAGAATAATGATAGCAGCATGTCTTCACGGCTAACATAGTTATATATTTTACAAACATACATTAACATATCATTCAATCCTCAAAATAATTGCTAACAACTTAAATACCAGCAAAGTGTTACTTCCTTATATACAACTCTCTACTTTACTTCTGCTTTGAAGACCACAACTCTTTATCCACCATTCCCAGTCCCTGAATCCTTCTTTCCCTACTGGAGCTTATTTAGTTTCTCCTTCCTGGGAACATCTTCACCAGAGTGGATTTACAGTCACGCCGGGAGCTGTGAATTCAGGAGCCTATTATCTGCCTAGAGGAACCCAGCTAAGTGAAATCTGAGCTGACCATGAGAATGTTCTCTAATAAAGCATGTTTCCACATCCTGACTAGCTTCTTAACGCCACATGTTATGGTAATTTATACCCCAGCACACACATGACCGGCTGTTGAGCTACATGTTGAACTGCAAACATATTGTGGACACACATACAGTTTCCTTTTGTGTTCAATTTAGTTGCATTTCAATTCTGTCTTTTAATGCGTAAAATATAGTTTTGACCTTAACCAGATACTGTACACTGTTTTTTGGCTTCATTGCCTCATTGAGACATTCCTATCATCATTTCAGTTTTACACGAATACATTCTGAAAACGGACAGAATACTAAAAGATACTCAAACCCTAAAGGGCAATTTTGCATGATCACCGCAGCTACACCGAAAGCATCATAAACAAGACAACATAGCTGCCATAAAGATGATGATCTATGAGCTGCAACTTTTGATGCACGTTTTGACTGAGATAATAAACTGACAGCATATGGATAATAAACGCACTCCCCAGTTAGAAACAAGAACAAAACGAACTTTACCCATTAGAATGGCCATTGGTAATCCACTGAAACAATAAAAAAAATGCAAAGCAATTGTAGACCTCCCCGTATTAAAAGACCTGCTCACTGTTGAGCTACATGTTGAACTGCAAACATATTGTGGACACACATACAGTTTCCTTTTGTGTTCAATTTAGTTGCATTTCAATTCTGTCTTTTAATGCGTAAAATATAGTTTTGACCTTAACCAGATACTGTACACTGTTTTTTGGCTTCATTGCCTCATTGAGACATTCCTATCATCATTTCAGTTTTACACGAATACATTCTGAAAACGGACAGAATACTAAAAGATACTCAAACCCTAAAGGGCAATTTTGCATGATCACCGCAGCTACACCGAAAGCATCATAAACAAGACAACATAGCTGCCATAAAGATGATGATCTATGAGCTGTAACTTTTGATGCACGTTTTGACTGAGATAATAAACTGACAGCATATGGATAATAAACACACTCCCCAGTTAGAAACAAGAACAAAACAAACTTTACCCATTAGAATGGCCATTGGTAATCCACTGAAACAATCCAAAAAAATGCAAAGCAATTGTAGACCTCCCCGTATTAAAAGACCTGCTCACTAATGTGTATAGACCACAGACCTGGGTTGCAGTTCAGATCCATGGGGCTCAGAAGTGGGTAGCCCCCCCCCCCCTGCATCAACAGACGTACTGTTTAGTGGATCTAGCTGTTCACAGACCCCCTCTCCACCGTCGCCTCCTGCTGCATGCACGCACGCCAACACAGCTACTGCAGAGCTATCTCTTCTCCCGCCCTCCCCTCCAGACGGGCTTCTCCCTCCCCGCCTGTGTTGTTGACACCGGTCAGTGAACCATCTTGTCGACCCAAAGGCAGTCGGCTCAGCAGCACCTCGACCGGGTCAACGCAGGGCTGGCGGTACACACCGCCTGTCTGTCTGCGTTTCCTTTTGACACGCAGCAGGGGGCCACTCAGCTTACTGGTGTGGGAGAGCCGGTTGGGACAGCCATCTGGTCCTCACTGTAGGAAGTGGAGGTGTAACGGAGAGAGAGGGGGGAGGGGAGGGGGGGGGGGGGGCGGTGCATCGTAAATCTACCAGTCCGGCCCAAAGCCCAAGGAGGTCCCCTGGGGACCGGTATATCTAACGGACGAGGAGCGGGCACTTGGCCAGATGACTCATCGTGAAGAGCTCTATAAATATAGCCATGCAGGCTGGCGCTGCTGCTACCGACGGCCTACAAGGTATGGGACGCAGCAGGGGGCTCTCTTCCTCTCAGGCTGGGTCTCTTTACCAATCTATTACTGCCCACCAAACATCGCTAGTTTCCACTGACTGACACAGGCTGGCAGCGCCCCTGTTAAGCTTAAAGGCTGCGCAATCTCCTGTGCTCAGAGGAAAAAGGAGAGAGGGAAAAGGCAGACACATAAATATTTAGGCGAGAGGAAATCCGTTTACATACCACAGGTTTGTGTGTTCAATTCAAGACTCCTTGTTTCACAACAGATATGGAACGCAGGCCAGCCGAAGAGTCAGCGAAACAGTAGTCACATAGGCCTCAGCCAACCCTATATACAGTACAGTACGTTGGGAAGGGGTGGGGGGTTGGGGCCGTTAAGGCCGAGTGATGGAGGAGATCCCCTCCATGAGGCTGTTATATAAGCCTCCCGAGTTTCCTGTTTGGTGCCTCTGGCCGGCCTGAGACCTCACTGATCACTCCGCTATACACGCGAGTCAAGCAGGCTCCACAGACTCTGCATGCTTTAACAGAGCAACGTAGGCTACGCAGAACAGAAAGCAAGGGGCAGAGCTCACTGACTTGCACAGATGAAGATGGAGAGGACACCGGCAAAAGCGTTCTACCACATGCACGAGGTATGCAGCTTATTAGATGGACGCGGTGAGCTCTGCCTTATTTCACCATGTGCGTTCTGAAGGGTCACATTACTGAGCAGTTTAGAATACATAACAGTCCATGAAACAAGACTATGTTGTTACAAAAGGTGTGTCCATTGTAATGGAATTTGGTGGAAGCCAAAACATTTTTTTTTAAACATTCTGTTTAATTACAGTAACCACCATTATGCATAACAGTTTAATTAATGCACTAACAGTTTTTTGGAAAATAATTGTGAGTTATTGTTTTTTTTGGAGGAAAATATTCAGGTTCACATAAAAAGTATATTCTACCCACAAGAATAGAACTAGTACACACACACATAACCTTAGCTTTTGTCATTCTCAACAGTCCATACGTCACTAGTCATCATCTTGTCATTGTCATTGACATTGTAGCAGCTACTAACGTTCAACATTATAGCTAAAACGCCTCCTCTATAGCGCCAATGAATGGTTTTCTTGTGTTGTTATTGTCACGTGTCATTTTCCATTTAGTGAAGGCTCCATCACTCTGCAGTATCCGTTAACACGCCGGTTACCTCTGGGCTCTGGTCCACCGTGGGAGGACAAGTGCATTTTATATGGTCATAAAGACATATTGGAGGGCTGAAACACCAAAGTTATCCAAGGTAGTAAGGGGTATTTCAAAGTTTTTGAAGGCACGCATATACAGGGATAATGTTCTTATACCTGACTGTTCTTTGTGAATGTTTTTCTTGATGATGATGTCATTTTTTACATTCAAATTACTTTAAGATTTAGTTTCTCTAAATTATATCCTTATGTAAAGGTCAAGGTAAAAGCATGCTGTCTACCCAACTCTTACGTTATCTGCTTTCAAGACGTATTTTTTAAAAGGACTATATGTCTTTATTAAAGCCAAACTCTTCAATTATTGGAATGTAGGACAGTATTCTGTCCATGCAAATAGATATCCTGTTGGCTGATAATGGGACTTAGGGGGATTCTAGTAAAGATGGAAAAGGGAAAGTCTGATGTCTTGAAACTTTGGAATACCACACAGAAAGTGAGTCACACTGGATAGCAATCCTTGTTCCTTTACAGCAGGTTAGAAATAGTCAACTGAATTGAACCTCAACTGAATTGAAAACAGATTTTCTAGGCCGCATCAATTCCAACATTCAGATATCATTCAGGGCAGTTCTTGACCTGTTCTTGTCTGTCTGTGTGGATTGTTCTCTCACAAATCATGTCTGAAACTACAGGGTTCTCTTTCCCATCCCAGTGATGCAGAACTCCAGGGGTAATACATTATATCTAGGGAACAACACGCAGGGATATCAATCTGTCTGGGAAATGTGAACTGCTTCCAGGGAACCATATTCCACTCACGCAGAGACGACAGGCCACTGACTTCAAATTCACAGTGGGAAGGCATGGGAATGTAAACACATTTGCACAAACACATACACACATGATTACACAGCCATGCGTACACATGTTTAAACTACACTGCTGCGTATCTGCTGTTGACGTAGTTTTATCTGTATTTCATATATGTATATACAGTATATACTGTATGTGTATGTAGATATTGAATATTACACCATAAACACACACACATGCCCAAAAAAATATGCATTTGTTTTGAACATTAACATTTTCTAATCTGACCTTCTTGAATGCGTCATATCAACAAGACAATTATGAAATTGAATAACACACTGACTGGCATGAGTAGGTGGTGGCAGGGCAACACTTTCATCCCCATATTTAATTTTAACAAAGTAATATTCATGAAATGAATTGTTCTTCCTTCCCTTCATTATGCATGCATTTCCTGATATTGTTTCTGATGGATTTATGACACATCAGCAGTACTGTTGGCGAATAATATATTGAACTGCCAATTAAATCCATAGATCACAAGTCAGCAAGACAAGAGAGCAGGGCGCCACATGAATTTTGATCAAACTTAATGTCTAAATACCTCTTCCACCAGAAATAGATAATGTTTATGAAACATAGTGTCTGATGAGATGTGTAAAAAACTGCCCCTGACAGCCTTTATGTTGATTATAAACAAGGAGAAGTAAATTAGCCAGAAAGACCTCGCTAACAGCAAAACCACTTGGGGGAAATCCATTAAACAAATAGCTAGTGGACAAGCCCTCTCCAACAAAACGCAGTAAGAACATTGCATAAATTGCCATTCCTTATTATCGTCGTCGGCAGTTTGAAGAAGGCCTGGGTGGTGTGTGTGTGTGTGTGTGTGTGTGTGTGTCCAAGGGGGCGTTGCATGAAACTCGTTTTTATTCCCAGACGCTAGTTCATTCGTTTTAGTTAGGTGGGGCCCTCTGTCCGGGCCAAATGGAGTTCAATAGCCGGGCCTGCTGCGAAATAGAACTGCAGATCAAGCTGTGATTCATTGTTGTGTGTGGCGTGGTGGGGACTTGTGGTGTATTAAAAGTGCCCAGGACCTTTCAGATAGCACGTAAAAAACATTACTCACATACTAACAGCCTCCTGGCCGAGGAACCTTAAAGTCGAAGAACATATTTGCGACATGCTGGTATTATCGTGATGCTGGGGGCCATTAACATTGCTTTGTTTGCTTGGTTGATATGCACTTTAAATATCTTGTGATCTATGAATATGTATATGAAAATTACACAGTCAGTATTACTATAATGAACGACATATTCCTGTTGTATGTATATTTAAAATCTATGTACAGCAAGGCATAAATTAATGTTTACTTACCAGGTTGACACAGGAGTCTATTGGGAAAACCTCCAGTCATGCAAAGCACTGTGGTGCTGGCATTCTATATTCTCTATTGCTCTACCGGGGGCCTCTAACCACTCTCTGGCAATGATGTGTGTCTGCTGTCTGCGTCTATGTAGTATAGAATCATATTTGCTATTCGTCTCTATGCTCTTTTCTATTCCTACTGTTCCTTTGCTTTTTAATTGTATCAGCCTATTTTTGGGTGCTTAGGTTTCTGCAGGAACAGACAGGCTAACAAACTATCAAACGTAAATTCTTGACGAACAGGCATGGCACTAGCGTGAAAATTGCACACCGTTCTTCGCCCTCTAATAATGATCTATAATATTACACTGGCGTTCAATCATTACCCAGATGATAAGACCTTTTAACTGCCTCTAAGGATTGCATTCATTTACAGTGAGCATGTACAGTATATACGGTACTTTCACTATAGAGTGACAGGTTTTATGTGAAATCCTCATTCATCGACTAAATGAACACACTGCCTCTTTTGTGGGAGGGAATTTAATAACTACCTCTCTAGGAATCCATCTGTTCTGCCACTGTCTGACTTACCCTGTCTCATAATAATGCAGCATATGCGACACCTGTCATTCAAGTATAATGTTATCAGTAAATTGTTGCAGGGGCCAACTTACACTCAGCCTTTATTACAATATACTGTTGAAAAATTCAGAGGATTAAGTCTCTATAAGCTATGTATACGTAACCACAATGCTTTAAGGTCTAGCCCTACACACTGCAACTATTAAAACATACAGTATCTTTGTTCTGCTGTTTAAAGAACTGTTTGACCATATGACTCCGCTCTTGACCTCAAGACCTGCAAAAACATTTGACTTGCACTAATCTATGCTGTCGGATATTTTTTTTGCTGTGTGTACAAAGGAAATGCAGTTTTGCTGTAGTACACGTCAGAATTGTACATTGAAGTAACATAACATGGGTTAATGCTGAGTTGATTCATTGATCTGGATGTATGTAGTTTATATTTTCTTTGGAACCCCTGCAGTGAAAATATACATTTATTGTTCTAATGTAAATTTTTTCATTGCATTGTAATTGTAATGCATTGTAAAGCATTGTAATGATCTCAAAAGCCACATGGGGGCACTATCACCCTTCTTCCAAAGAGGGGCCTGGGCCTTGAACCGATTGGACAGCTGAGTAGCCTACCTGCACTTGATATTAAAGACAGTATTTTGTATTTTGAGAAAATTAATGGAAAGCCTCAAATAATAAAACAGATTTTAAACATTTTACTCAAAAGAAATAAATTGTCAATTTGGGCTTTCCTCTCTAACCAGCTTTACCCCCAAGCCTATCCACCTGCTCTTTGTAACATGATCCCAAGGTCCTTCATGAATTATGGGATGGATGCCTCTAGGGGGTTCCATAGAAACATTCCAGTAAGTCAGCAGCAGTGCCATAGTATGGCCTGACCAACCCCGGTTTTTAATTGCTACCGTGGACATTGTGAGCAATATAAACGGGAGAGAGAAGAATCTAGAAAAAAAGAGAAAGAAAAAGATATAGAGCGAGGTAAAAAGTAGAAGGGGGAGATAGACAGGAAAAAGCTTTGGGAGAAAGAAGGCTGTTGTATAAGATAGAGGCTTACAGCATAAACTAGTGGTCCTGCCAGTCAAAGTAGTCGGTTTATTACATTACAAGAACCAAACGGTTTCTCCATCTCACGCACAGCAGGTGATATCCTTACTTATTGATCTACTGATCTATGGCTACAGGTGTTTATTCTATAGTGACTGGTGATTGTTTAGTAATGAACCTGCAAAGTAAGCAATTCAATCAAAACAATCTTCTCCTCAGGTCTGACTGAGGAGGATGTGTATTAAGAATTGGGTTCATATACCTGTTGTCTATTGCTGCATGATACACTACTACATGGCAGTGCAGAGAGTGCCATGCTGTCATAAATCATCATTTGGCATTGGCAGGCACTGTTGTGACAGGTATCATACCTGGCATTCTTGCGATGACTGAACAGCGTCAGATGCTGGCAGAATATTACGGTATGTATTGGGGATAAATGGATGTTGACATTCTCCCAGGTCTGTTTTTGAGGGACCACACATGACTGAAATGTCATGTGTGAAGAATAAATACACAAGAAAAATATGTTCTCCTCTTAACCAAGGTATTCCTCGTTTGTTATATTACAAAGTATATTCTTTCACTTAAATCACTTGGAAATTTGTGTACAAATTTTGTAATAAACTTTCCTTGCTATTGACCTATTTAGGATAACCTTTACAAAGAGCTGAAATGTCATAATGCAATGTATTTTAATTTGATAATTTAAAGAGGAATTTCCTCATTTACCCGTCTCTTCCAATTGTGGTGATGGTTTCTGACCAAAATTGAATCAAACAATTCAATTTGGAGTACTTGCAATGTACGCGGTCCAAACACCAGAGAGTGTCCTGTCCTGACTATGGAGTCTGGACAGGACAGATCACCAGAACTCTAGACTGACTGCTGGTCAGAAACGATCACCACAGTTGGAGGAGAGTTGAAAATGAGGCTAAAATTGGCTGAAGTTCTCTTTTTAGGCTTGTGTGTGTTTGTGTGTCAACATTACAATGTAGGAAGTGGGCATCACAGGCAGGCAGGTTTAATGAAAATATATCTACATCACACACACACACACACACACACACACACATACACACACACACACACACACATGCAGCAGAATCTAGCTTGTAAAATAATAAAACAATATGACAACTGGAATACAAATACCAAAACGAAAAAAGTGTGTGTGTGTGTGTGTGTGTAAGAGAGAGAGAGAGAGAGAGAGAGAGAGAGAGAGAGAGAGAGAGAGAGAGAGAG
>JAODLI010051623.1:0-16389 GCA_027575585.1 Percopsis omiscomaycus | reverse complement strand
ATATATTTCTTATTTTTTATTTATTATTTTTTTGGGGGGGGGTGGGGGCGTTTTAAGGATTGTGCATAAAAATATGGATATTTACACATCAAGAAACTCAGTCTGTACTTTAGGCCTTGATCTTAAAAACACTGATTTAGGTAAAAAGTCACATTGCTTGGATGGTAAAACTCTTGTGCGCTGACACACTTTGTAATCCCCTGCACCTGTTGCTCCAGCCCCCAGCTCCCAGTGCCTCCCTCCCCCTATTTTTCTGCTGGTGCTACCATTTGATGAAGAGCACCACACTCGCCTTGTTACCCAATCACTCAAGCATAGCAGGGCCACACTGTGCTGTTCTGAGAACTTCCAATCGTGGTCATCGCGGAGCCGATGTACCACATTCATACGACTTCTAATCTGTTCCGATGGTATCTCGATGGCTCCACTTGCTAATATGCGATGTGCCCACGCTTTTGTTTTGAATGAAGTGACTGCTTGCCTGTAAGTCTGTAACAGCTCAAGAAGCACTTGTCCTTGGGGAAATCAGGCAGGGAACCCCCCCCGTTGTCCTAATCATACTGTCTTGTGAACAACTAATATGCATTTATATCAGTCAGTGCATAGTGTGTGTGTGGGAATAAACATTTGATGAATTCAGGTAAATGTGGTCTATTTTTGGATGTATATTGTAACAACCGGAGCCGCTGCCCTTCCCCGGTCGAGCTCGCCGGTGTATTAAGCCATCGGCCGTCCATGTTCCCAATGCACCCCATTCACGCACACACCTGTCTCCTATCCGCTCATCTACCCTCCTTAAGCGGATATATAAGCAGGTGGGTGGATGAGGGGAATTGTCGGTGATTACTCTGTGTATACGTTTGTTTTTTTGCTGTCCTGTTTAAAGCACGTTTGGAATACTACCCGTTGTGTGGATTACTTTTTATTTTGAACGCTCATCGTCATCTCGTGTGTCTCTGTGCTTGCACTTCTCTCACCCTCGACTCGAACACCTTACATCTATAGGAATTTGCTGGTCTGAAAATCACGATTTTACATCCATTTTTGCAACTGAAACTACTTCAATCATTAAAAAAACAAAACATGTTTTTAACATTAAATGTGATTTGTGCTGCACATTGCTAAATAGTTGAGTTAATGGCTATAAAACAAAAACATATCACTTTTTTTGCGCAAAAAAGTGTTTGAATGTGTGTGTATTTATACACTTCAGTAGCCTACTTGGACAATCCAGTAAGGATGGTTTTATATTGATTAGTAGGGGTGTAACAGTTCTGCTGTGCAGCCTGTTGAGCTCTATTTCATTTCACAATCAACACTAGCAAATGCGATCATTTTGAGACTCTGCGATTTCAAATTTCCCGTGGTTTTGTGCGAGTGCATAATGTTTAGAGATGGTCATTATGATTAATGGAGAAAAAAAGGGAACGACCAAATCATAAGTCTGCGCGACCAACTGAGAAGTTAGTTGCACCAGTGCAACCAGTGGGAAGAATGAGTCTAGAGCCCTGATGTGTCCGAATCTCTCTGTCTGCCTGGCATATCAAGTGCTAGTCGGAGCTTGAATACAGGCTTCAGAGCATGTCAGGAAGACTTGCTTACAATTTCTGTCTATCTCGAGTGGGTGGTGGGTTGAATGCTGCTACATGCTCACAAACAGATGATACTATGTGCATACACCCAACCGGCCCTTCAGATAAAGGACCAAACAATTTAATGACTTATATTATTATTTTCGGTGGACATTACCCCATTGATAATTGATGAAACAGCTTCACTACTGGACATGCTGCTTGATTTAGGAAATGGCAAGTAAGAAATGTAATTAAACTAAAAGCTTGTCTACTGCCCAACACTGCATGCTGGTTAGGTTTTGCTCTGGAATCTTGCTGCAAATTCATATAGGACTAAAGTTTTCCCACAGATAAGACCCTGCATACTCCCGCTCCATTTGAAGAAGTGACGTAGATCTAAATAATCCCAGCCAGGGAGCTAATTAATGAACACTGATAACCTTTTTTTATTTAATAATTATTTATAATCCATGTCCTTGATTCTATTGATTCGTTTTTGCCGCCCTACGTATTTCAAGAGAGGCATCTGTCCAGCATTAGTAGTAAAAGAGTAGTTCTTGGTCCGCAGAGAGCTAAAAGTATGCAAGAGTATGCAGAATTTCATTCCTCACCAAACGGTACGCCAGCTGACAGGATATAACAGTCTCAGCTAATGCTGCCTGGCAACCAAGGCAGCTCCTGTTTTTCTCCAGTATTGCTTAGATACAAAATTAAATTCTAGGAAGGAAAGATGGAATGACAGAAGGGATCTGGGGTAGATATAACTCTTGAGCCTTTTAAAGGATTTTAAGCGGTATGCACCGTGTTAAGTCATCGTTGCCAACTGCGACTGTATTGTCCAACTATTTGCCATGACTGAATGGAGCATTCAACTTACTGTCTTCTCCGGCTAAATACTTTACTTGTATGTATGAATCATGTAAAGCTTTGGAAGCATTCATAACCACAGTCATGTAAGCCTCAGTGTTTGTGTTGATATGAATATACAAAATGGGGAAAAAACTAAAGGGTGTGCATTGTGAAGGGGCATTCGATGAGTAAAACAAAGTAGGTTTCATGTCTCTAGACCTGACGGATCCCGAGCTATTACAAATAAAAAATTCAGATGATGACTGTCCCCAAATAGCCTCCTACGAAGACGAGAGCCGCTGCAGTCTGCTTATCAGTGCCGAATTTCGTCAGAATACTCCCAACATGGCAAGCTCAAAATCTGATTGGTTAAAGAATATGACGATCAACAAGGTCGTCCTCATTTGCTTCAACAGCAGAGGGGATTCACTCGAAATTCTAAAGGCCCCCACCCAAATCTAGACGGCGCAGCTGGAAAATCTGATTGGATAAAAGCTCTAATTTATATGAGCTGCACACTCACCACCAACTGAACAGAGTGTGAATTACTTAAAGTTATAGGAGATTGTGCGTTCGCTCTGTGTTGTAATCTGTCAAAATGACACAGCCTTCAGATTTTTCCATCATTCCATAAAAAAAAAATTCTGTCAATGACAGAAAATATTTGGTTAACACGACCTCTGCACTTAGTTAATGGTTACTTACCTCAAACCCGTGTCCTCAACAAAAGTAAAGGGGGGGGGGGGATAAAACCGCCCCCAGCAAGCTGCGTTATTTTATGTTATGAGAAGTTTGGTTCATAATAAAACTATGGTGCTTCATTATGAGACTATGGTGGAACAAACTAGACTATGGTGGGGCGCCATAGTTTAGTTAATTAATGGGAAACACTGACCCTACACAAATCTCTAGAATGTAGTCTACTACATTGTTACTAGATTTCCTAATGAGAAATCACTCCGTGACAAAGCTGCATTCTCCATTCATCTCCCCACAATCATTAGCAGAGCTTATGAGAGGGGCGGTGTGAATTGGGCCTGCGGGGGTGGCAGTGTGTTGCATATTGTCAGTTTGAACCCACCTGTATTGTGTTGTGTAGCCAGTGGGTAAAGTGGTGCCAAGCCAGGCAGACTGATTTGTCCACCTGCTCTTATCAGATGCAGCCCAGCTTTGGACTGTGGGTGAATGACCCAAATGACACTGACCGTGAGGGATCACGTGACCAGGAAAATGTGTTCAGATGAAACACGAGAGAGGCTTGATTTAAACAATGTTTACTTAAAACTTTTGTAAGCATTAGACCATTTAGGAAAGTTAGGGCTGGGTATTGGCACAGATGTCCTGATTCGATTACGATTCCCAAGCTACAGTAACGATTCGATTCAATACAATTTGATTCGATTTAATAATTACCTGACCATTTCAGGGGCATGCTGTCTCCTGACATGCTCTTTAGAAGGCAAATTTAAACGCAAGCATAAAATCAACCGCATAGTCATCTCTGCTGGCCGCCACCATGTTGCCATGGCAGCACAGTTGTTGTGTTGTCAGAATCCTTGCAGCGTAATGATAATGCAGGGCTCCAAATGCAGTAATTAGACGCCATTTTTTTCTTCTCTCCTTCTTTTAACGCCACACACTTTGTCCTCCTTCTCACCACAGCGTCTTGAAGAAATAGTCTTTCATCAGGTACACTTGAAAGCACTGGAAAACTAGAAAGTCTGACTTACCCTTGCTATCTCCCTGCATGTTAGCGATGGCTTTTTAAGAGCAAGTATAGACGGAAATTTGTTTCTGATCGTTTTAATACTCTTTTGCTGTTCATTTCCCCAATGTTTTTATTTTTTATTTTACAGTGCATTTTTGGCAGTGTTTAAGTAACAGTGAGGTAATATACTGCAGGTGTCTCCCACCAAAGATGTATTTGCAATTTGCTACACACACTTGTCTCTATTTTTAAAGCCCTTATCTGAGTCACTGGCGTTAAGATCTCATTATGTCGCCCCTTCCCAGGCCTCTGGACTGAGCAGAGGAGAATGTAGAAGGTCATGCAAAACATGCAAAACCGATGAAGCCTTGTACAGAGTAGCTATACTTGTTTTCCAGCAGACGAGTAATAAAATGAGAGGGGGAGAGAGAGAGACCACACAAGCGGCCCCCCGGGCTGATGGATGGGTAAAAAACATCTAACAATAATGTGTAAAGCCCAGCCCGGAAGTGCTAAACTGGACCCCCCCCCCCCCCCAAAAAAAAACATCTCTGCTCTATCTCCAGCAAAGGAGGAAGGCTGAAGAGAGGGGTGGAATCTGTCTATTCTAATTAGTTTGAGTCAACCAATAGGTGTCAAGGGGAAGTGTTAGGAACATGATATGGAGGGGGAGGAAGAATGTCGAGGCCCAAAGCTCCATAGAGGAAGGGGATGAGAAGGAGGTGACTTGTCGATGGCATGAGAACGATAAGACACTAGTACACATGACTGGTATTAGAGATAAATAACTGTTCAAAAAAGGCAGGATGTAGAGGGACTTACTAGTCACCTGATAGTGGTGGGTAAGAGTAATTGCACCAATAGAGAGACATAAATGCAAGCTTAAACCCATTCCCGGCTCATAACTGTTTTGTCCTTGCCAGCAGCAGGCCCATAGCCCTGTAGACAGACAACGGCTTGACCTTTCCGCTGTGGTGGGGTCACAGGGCCGTGGGCAGCCCACAGAAAGCATAGGGTCCTGTCCCGCGCCCCGTCGGGAAGTGTAAAGCCTCACATCTGTCACAGGGTTTGTCATCCGCTGCCCCTCCCTGCCCTTACAACAGGGATTACCCCGGATCCCCGGGTACAATGTTTCTCACGGCCATTTAACATGCACTTGTCAATCTGTCCCCTGTCCCTGATGACCGATGGCCGGTCAGCCATTCACTCCCTCGAGCCCGCTCAGCCCCGGACAAAATCCATAAAATGACCACATTTCCTTTCTACAAATTCTACAAATGCTTTCTTGATTGATACATTTGCATATTCCTGCTGAGCGTTTGAGCTCTTAGCGACGACAGTTCCAATTTGTATTCCCTAATAAAGACGTTACATCAAGGCTTCAGTGTTTCAGTGTTTGCTCAAACAAATACCGTAAGCCTGTTAAGGCCTTAGCTTGCTTCTTCTGTTGTGTGTCTGTTAACTTTAGTCGCCGTCCGCCCACAGAACCCAACATAAATTTTCCGAATTACATGCAACACGGCGGGTTTTGTGTCTGTCTCTAGCGGGTACTCCTCTACATCATTGCTTTTATTTGGTTTGTGATTGCTGTAGTGTTTGTGCCAGGGCTGCACTATTACAGGTTATTGCTTTTACTACATAGATCTGTGTCGACCAACTAAAACACAATGAGGAGCACTCAGGCAAAGTGAGTTTTTGCAGTAAGCGAACAGTGCCATGGCTACCCCTCACCACCCCTGTTGCTTTGCTGTGTTAAAGAGTGTGGTTCAGGACTGCTGAGGGCCAGGTTTTATTAGTTGTGAGGCAGCTGGATGGGTGTGTGTGTGTGTGTGTGTGTGTGTGTGTGTGTGTGTGTGTGTTGGTTATTTCCTAGGTAACTCGTACACTTCGCTGGGGGACCCCCAGTGACATTTTGTTTTGTAAATGTTACAGACCCCCACATCTGGCGAATTTCTATCGTTCATTCTTTCACAATTGGGGACCCGCTATCAATGTTCTGGGGACCCTTAGGGGTCCTGGAACCCCCGGTTTGGAACCCCCCCTCTAAAGTACTGGTATTGGCGAGATCCAGATGGCTTGTTAATAGAGCGCAATGACACGCACGCACACTCTCCCCTTGGCTTTTGTTAGGCTTTGCGTTGACACTTACTGGGAAATGGGGGCACGTAACACTGTGTGGAGAGGGAAAGGAGGCGAGAGGAGGATTTCTGCACTTGTGAACTTGGGCTCTCTCTCTTTCTCTCTCTTTCTTAATTCCATTCAATTCAGCTTTATTAGCATGACAGTTATTACAACTGTATTGCTAAAGCTAAAGGTACAATAACAATAGAAAACTAAACAATAATTGCAGCAGTCACAATAACATTAAGAACAGAAATAATCGGTATCACTTCAAAGACTCCGAAACAAGAAATACTAAAGTGAAAATAAATAATAAACATAAAGGTAACATTTTGTGGCATTCTCTCATTTCTCATCTCTCTCTCGCTGTCTTTCTCTCTTTCGTTCTCTTTATCTAAAAAAGTGATTTATCCTCTAACTCTGGTTACGCTTGTGGCTACCTCACTATATTTTCCTATGCACACAAGATGATTCCAATGCTTCTCTCTGACACACACACACACACACACACATCTATCTGTTCATAACCAAGACGCTACCTCACATAGCCAGGCCTCATAACACAGATGTATGGAAAAGCTCTTTAATCACCCACGCACTGCTGATCGCCACCATGACTGTAGGCTTGAGTCTTTCATGACCGTTGTGTGAACTGACTCCTGGCTAAATAAGTAGCGACACACACACACGGCAGGCTTAACTGAATAGCTAAAAGCAGCTGCTAAACCTTTTGGATATGATGACTGGATTAGACCAGTTTTCATTCTGAAGAAGGTTTGGTCAACAAATCCTCGTGTAGGAGCATAACAGAGGCTTTTGTCCCTGACCCTGCAACTGTGAAACAGGGAAATGCAATGCAGACTGGGTATGACCGCTAGAGAAACATGGGAGAAAGTTGAGACTGGGTGGCACTGACACACAGTGCATACCGGTTCATTCATTGTTATTTGAATGGAAAACCTGTGTTTGCACTCTGTTATTGTGTTAAACAACTAAAGAGGTATTCTCAGATGTGCATATTTTTATTTTATTTTTTCGATTTTTACAATTGATATACGTAAATATCAATTGTAAAAATCAAAAGAATATGCAAAGCTGTGTATCTTGTTCAGCAGGAAATGAAAACTTGTATGTTTACTCTTTAAATCAGTTTATCGTGTTAATACCTGAACTCAAAAACGGAGAGGAACACTATATCTGTACTTTATTTCAGTCAAAGAAATTGAGATATATATATATTGTATAGACCTCAATTCAGCCCCAAAATAGTCTGACCTGTGTTTATAATCAACAGCTAGTAAATATATATATATATATATATATATATATATACACACACACACACACACAATATAATTACCATAAACAACCAAAGGTTTACTAGCTGTTGATTATAAACACAGGTCATTGTTGGCAGGTCATTATAACATTTCTGTAATATATTTTATGGTGCTCCTAAAATACAATAAACAAGTTTCAACATTCGGTTGTCATTTTTGCAGCATGTAAAGAGATAATAAATGTAATGGCTTGCTTGTTTATGCTGTAAGTGTAAGGAAAAGGCATTTATCATTTTCAAGATTTTATTCAAAAGTTGGAACAGGGGGGCTCATGGAGAAGCACCTTCTGAAGTCAAGTGGAGAATATCAAAGATCAGGCTTGGGTCACGTGTCAGGATGGCAGAGCTCCAGCTCTGCCAGGATTGTTCTTCAATCCTTGAATTCTGGCCTTTTTAAAGAAATAGAGCAAACATGATTAGATATTTTTATAGAACATATAATATTGTCCTCGAAGAGGACTTGTGTAACCAAGGTACATGCCAGGTCAACATACTGTAGATGTACAGAGAAGCCACTGACCATCAAATCCACAGATGGACACAAAGAGTTGTAGTTATTGGTGGTATTGATGCTCTCATCGTAGAAGCTTTAACATGCAAAACAATGTGTTTATAATATGTTATGAGTCCAATACAAAATTCTTGTTCGTCAATTTGTCACTGATGGTAGCAGAAACATTGCCAGGTAGCTAGGGTAAGTACTAGAGCAGTTTCATCGTCAATCATTATGGATGAAATGCGCTGAAGTAGCATCGCTAACCTCGTTGATATTTTTAGCTTATTAGCTCCAACATTGTACCTGTTGCTAGCTAGCCATAAGTTACTGCATCAAACTTGATTTTCAATCAAATTTCCCATTACTAACATGCTAGCTTGACCGCTATGAGTACCATTTCTGTTGTTTTCTTTCATGATAATGTTAGGTTTGCAATGTTAATGTTAGATTTGTTTGCTTGTATACTTTCCAAAACTAGTTGAGTCAACCTTGTTTCTCCAAGATCGTCCAATCTACCTCTAAGAGGCACTTGTTTTCTAATGGAAAAACTGCATTGGAAACACGGCTTTCTGCCCCCAAACGTAGTACCGGAGTTGGCCACAATACCTAGAAGAGAAGCAAGCCTCCTGGTTGATCATGGGGCTTGACTTTGCCTGAGTATTTTATTATTATTTTGTACACTTTGTGGTCATTAAAAAAAGGTGTTTATTTTAAAACAGGCAAGGTTTGTTTTGTTTCTGTTCAGGCATGGCATTTATATCAATACCGGCTGAAGATTAAAATGAAGGCTCTGGCAGCAGGTTACATAAAATGTGCTTAAAAGGTGTTAATTATTCTCTTGGGTTGAGGGTTTCTAAGTTATTTCCTTCCTTTCATGTCATCACTGTTTTGTTCTTTTGTCAGCCTGCCTGTACGTGGACTTTTGAAGACGCTATAACAGGCAATAGGCCTGTGCCTGCCAGGGTATGACCACCTTTGCAGGGAAAACTAGGTGCCTTTCAATGTGAACTGAGGATAAAACAGTCACTGTCCTTTTTTAAATAAATAATCAGCATTTAATAAATAAATAAAAAGTAGCCACGTCTCCATCAGTAGCTGGCGGCAGAGGGAATTTCTCATCCAGAAACCTGAGTTTCCCTGAAATCTCCAGATTCTCGCCAGACATATGGCCTTTATCTGTTTTGCAACCCTACAACTTGAGCTAATGCTCTGTATGAATCCAATAGACCACGGGATTTGTGCTGGTCTCTTAAAAGAAGTTGTCCCCTTTTAAAATATCACAGGTAAAGTCAACAAGCTTCTTAAACTTAGACATTTGTGGCAGTTTAAATTGCAATGTTTTGGGTCAAAAAGAAGAGTTTTTGAGCATATCCAAGGCTAATGTTAGCTAATGAGAAGAATGTGTCTTTGATCAGCAATAAAAACATGCCGCTGTTTTGAGGAAATAGGCGCTGCTCCTACATACTGTAGCTCGCATAGCTTGTGAGAGGGTTTTCAGATTATACTTGTCACCGATATTTTACCAGACAGTCGTAATCCCCAAATCCGAGCTGGTGTGAAGTGCTGAAGTGGAGAGCTCAGACTGTGTTGGATAATCCCTGTCTACGAAACAGACACTGAGATGGAATTTGAGAAATTTAAAACTGACTCTCTCAACCACCTTCCGACCTCTCTACTCACAAATGAGAAGGTTTTGTGTCCGTGTTTGTTTGTGTATCTTAGAATGCTGGCCTGGGCAAGGTGCCAGGGGCTTCAGTGAAAGCATCTGGAGAAGTTTGTGGTTTTGGCCTGCCAGGCAGAGCCATGCTTTTGCCGGGACTGCCTTGTCTCAAATACCACTCACTCTCTCCTTCTTTTCTCTTCTAGCCAGGACCTGCCTGTCTTTCCCATCCCTTCTATAACATCTTTCTCTCTTGCACTAGGCTAATCCATGCTAACCCTCACATCTTGCCCCAGCAAAGCAGTGAGTATGTAGAGGAATGTAGGTAATGTATTTTTTAAATACATCATTTTGGTTTTAATCTGTTTTCTCTTTTACTGGTGGGGTCTATTCCATCCCATACTGGGTCACTAAGGCTCTCCTTCCATATGCTTGCTGGATGGACAAATTGACCAACAGAAGAAATATATTTTGTTAGTCAGGTGCCTTGCAAAAATGTAAGACTAGCACTTTAAATTGTTCTTGTCAGAAGACAGGGTATTCCTGTAAAAGGTGGCACCATCAAATGGTTTTTCCCCATTCTCTGTTTGTGTGGGCAGACCATTAGCAACCCTCAATAGGCTGGACGGCAACCAGCAAACGAGACGAGCTCCAACGTCCTCGGAGACAATATGTACGTAAAGCATAAAGCATAAAACATATCGTTTGCTCACATGATAATGGATTGACTTAGGGTGGAGCTTTTAGGTGTGAATATAGATCAAGGTTGGTATATAGGATGGCGAATTTAGAAGGACGTAACTTAGGTATGTGATAAAGGTAGAATAAGGTAAATATGTAGTATCTGTTGCCAGAATAATTACATTTTCAGAGGCCATGTAAAGGCTTTTTCAACCCCCGCAGCATTTGCTGTCAGGAGTAGGTGCCAATGTTTGTGTAGTTTGTGTAGGAAGTTTTTGTTTAGTTTTTTGGCGTTGTAGTTTATCTTGTTTTCCCACTCGTGTTGGAAGCAGTCACAGACAAAATTGAAGGACTGGAGACAAAAATTAAAGGAGTATCTGGTCATTCCCAATGCCGATCACAGGCACACATACAGGGCCACTATGGAACCTAACACTCTGTGGATCTGCTACTGTTGTCCTTGTTATCCTTACAGGAAACGCAGCCTGGCTGGCCTTACGGAGAGGAAATTAAGATTTTGTCTACAGTATGTGCCTGTGCGCTATCTAAGGACTGTTGGTTGTGTCACAATAGAGGACAAAATACTTTTGTTTACCTTCTCCTGAGCTATTATATCTCAGTTCAAGTCACGATTTGCATTGTCATGTGTGGCAATTGGTGAATGTAACTTCACCAGCTGCTCTAATGAGCAGCATTGTTTATCTTTACACTGTGGCTTTATTATTCTCACCTTTCATATTGCGCTTCATTATTAAGAGAGAGGTCATTTTACATTTTGTTTTGTTTTATTACAGCTTTGAAAAAAGCTTTGTCGTCCCTTTTTAGAGGTCTTCTTAACTCTAGTCATCAAGTGAAGCACTCAGTTCACATTGACAGGCTGCTTTTTTAGAGAGGTTTGCCATTTCCCAAATTTCTTTCTCATTTTCCATTCCTTCTCCTTTCTCATTTTATTGAAATGCATGATTTTATGAGTAAGGCTCTGTTATAAAATTGAACCTTCTTAGCAGGAATGTATTATTTTAAGTAGTGGTGTTAAATTAAACAAAGTCTTTTAAAAGGGAAAAATAACATCCTTAAAGGGAAAATCCACACTGAAGCCAATTTCCTGTTATTCTTTGAATCACGGACAGTTCAGTCTTCATTTGTAGGCATTCGTTTCCTAGGAAGATTATATTTTTATTTTTTATATTTTAAGACTTGGAATGTCGCTTAATAAAGAAAGTAAGTGCAGTCAAGTCGATTGTGTTATATCACCCCCAGAACTGCACTTTCTTCAAACCAAAACCAATATGTTTTTTTAATGATGGTTTCAACCACAACTCCACAAGGGTAATTCCAGACGGGGGGGTTGAACTCCCCACTTGTGCACCACTTGTTCTGAAAGTGGCGCTAGTGAACACATATCAGGTAGTCTATCTAAAAATCTATTTGTGGCGGTCAATGTTGTTATTGTGGTGGGCTGCAACAAATAAATCAATGTATGGGAAACACTGAATTACATTGTATCTTCCTGAGCGGGTTTCAATTTACCTGGGTGGGCCGCCCAAGAAGAGCCTATGTAAGGGAAACACTGCTTTTACATAGACATTTACATTTACAGCATTTAGCAGACTCTTATATCCAAAGCGACTTACAATTAGTACATTTGTCAACAGTTGAACTGGTTAACCACCAGTTTTTGCAAGCACATAACATTCTTCCAGAATATGTAACAAGGTTACTTCACCTATGCATTTGCAGAACATTACTCAAAAGTTATCATTTGCTCCTCAAACAGTCTATAATTGCTAACGGCAAAGTGCTTAATATTTTAAGAGCTGATATAAGAGTAAAAATTATTTATTTATTTATTTATTTTGTAAGTAAGGGAGTAAATGAGGATAGAATAAGGATTGTAATAGTGGGATTAGTGCTATGAGGTGTAAAGATCGGTAGCCTAGATTAAGGTGGTAAAATCGGTAACATAGATTAAGGTGGATTTTCTTTATAGTAAATGATTTAATTTCAACACTAGGCCTTAAAGACATACAGGTGTCATCAAAGCTAATTATTCTAGTTAGCCAGCTCTCGCTGGGCATTTTAGCAGTTCCTTCCATGAGGTTGATGATTGAGTGATTCAGGTAATTAAATCACCATAGAAACTAAAAAGCATACTCTAGCTGGTTGGAGAGTGTGGTTGGTCTCGACTAGAGAGAAGCGTAAATGGATTAACTCTCATTAAATCTTAATTAAACTGCTCACTTCTAATCTAGCAATGCTACTGCCTGTGTGCATGCATGGAGGAAATAGTTAACACTAACAGCACAGAGCACCGGTCCTCGTACTGGGGGGGAAAAAGCCCTGTTCCTCTGAATAGTTGTATGTACTAACCTCTCCGAGTTATGACCTGTGTTGATCTGCATTAGATTCTGCTTCTGTAATAACAAGTATTATAGCGCAGGCAGGGGTTAGGCATCTTGCTTTCATGTAGGGGTGGGTATTAGCAAGGACTTCACGATACGATACGCATCACGATACATGGATTGCGATACAATACATATTGCGATATTCCACATAGTTCACTGAAAATGTAAAAACAGAGCTGAAATACCACACATTGGCTTTATATTTTTAAGGAGCCGCTGTAATTTTGTCAGCTGCGTCCGTCATGTTGCATCCAAATTTCACTCTACCAGAAATGGGGGCCATCAATTCTAGGCAACTAGCCGTACTGCGACATCTATAGGAACGGAGGTTGTAGTTCACACACAGTTTAAAACGTGAACGGTAAAAAGAAAAACTTTTTTTTTTTAAACAGAATCGAGTTTTGAGCTGGAAATCGCGCTATATTGCTGTATCGATTATTTTTTTAGCACAGCCCTGCTTTCATGGTATTCAGGCTGTTATTTGAGGAATGGTATGTTAATAGGTTAATGTACGTTGTAAAATGTATAACTAAGCTGGCCCTGATGACATGCTGCTGTCATTATTATATCCGAATGTTGTTTGCTTACGATAAGTGGTGTATCATCTATTCAGCTATTGACAAATGTTATAATAAATGTGTCTGCTAAATGATACAGATGTAAAATGCTTACAGGTAGGCTGTGCATGTTCCTATCCTCCCCTACCTCCTTATTGACTCGGTCTCTCTGTCTGACCAGGTGCCAGTAGGGAACTTTTAGGGGTTACATGGAAAGAAATGAAGGGAGTGGCATCTCTGATTGACGTCTTGTTCCCGAGACCGGATGAGACATTTACATTTTGACCACATGACCAGGCTCAGACCCAGCTATGTTAATTTTATGTTAGCTGTTTTCTGTGCTCTGGCCCTAAGTTCTCTTTTCCCCTCCTGACCTTTCTTTAAACATTTATTACCTGCTGTTGTGCCGCCACTGCGTACTGTCGTCCTAGACCAGGCCATATTGGTACTGCAGTTCATTGGACTCCCTCAAGGGTTTTAGGCAGCATTATTTTTGGGCTTTCTTCATCTGCTCCATTAATCTCTCTCAGAGCCAGTATGTCAGCCACACCCGTGGTTCCGCTGTAGGCGGCGGGGCCTCCATATGGCACAGCCTGTCTGGGGAATATGTGGGGGGGAAACCCTTGTTCTGGTGCAGCTCTATGATACGCTGATGCTGACATACAGGAGGACTTTGGAAATGGTTTCGGAACCGAGAAAGGAAGTGAGGCCATGACATTTAAAAAATAAAGATATTTTAAGAAAATGGTAAAACCGTATATTTTTTCTTCAAAGTTTTGTTTACAAATTCAAACAATTTTGGGAGCTAGCTCTCATACAAGATGCTAATGGAACCACTTTCAGTCATCCGGTCATTTTCAAAGGTAATCATAGGATTAATAATAGTGAAATGATAGTGTGGGTGTTGCCGGTGATGATGGTATATGGATGATACTAGTTGTGGTTAATGGGAGTGTGAAATATTCTGACGAATTGCATTCAGCTCAGATGGCAGACAGAGCTTGCGTTGTTTTTTTGTTTTTTGAACAGCCATTCCTAAAGTATCTCCTGTCTTTCCAGATCCTACCCAGAATCCTCCGCTGGAGACAGCTGTGCTTCGCTTTGACAAGGTACCGGGACAACGGTGAGTATTCCACACAGTGCATTCGTTGTCAAGGTTACCCTCATCCTGTGCTGCTTAATCTTTTCCTCAAAGGCCTTTGTTTTTTGTGTGTGTGTGCAGTGAATAACATTGAATCTCAGAGATTTGTGTGGAAAAAGCTAGTGGTTGCAAGTCTGTGTCCTCGGCATAACTTAAGCTTAATGCTTACTGTATAGATGTTGCGTGCCATGTCACATTCGGTGCATATGATAAATAAAATGACTTTGACTCGGTACAAACCTATAATGGATATTCTCCGTTCTAGGTCCTCTTTCAAATAGCACATTTTTGGTGTATTTTTGGTGTAGCTTATTTGTATTGTACCTTTCATACACAAGGCAATTATATGTACTCTACATCAGGAAAGATTTAAAAGCTGTGTGTATGGATACAGATAAACGTTTACAGATGGACAGATCTCTACGTCCAAGATGTAAGAATAAACTTTATTGTCTCAAAACGGCTCTACCGCAACTCTAAAAGGCAGTAGGGAACATACAATCCAAGGTGGGACCTGAATCTGGAAATTTGTGAGAATTATTCTGCATGTAGCTAAAAGCTGAAACTGCATACAGCAGACCTAAGGGGCTCATAATGTTAATGTTATTTGATATACCACTGAATGGTGTATACGCATGGAGGAACATTTTAAAGTGAATTCTGTACCTTGTAGAAAGCCAGTGCACGGATCTCAGTGTGGGTGTGATGTCCTCAGCTTTCTTGGTTTCTTGTCAGAACTCTAGCGGCGGTGCTCTGAATGAGCTGCAGCCGTCTTGCTGTTTTCGAGAGACCTGTAAATAGACTGTTACAGTAGTCTAACCTATTGGAGAGAGAAAAGCATGAATAAGCTTTCTGTGCTTGCTGCGCAGGTAGTCACAGAGCCGGAACAGGGGTGTGGCGTTTTGGTGAAGCTTGTCACTAAAGTCATGCATCCACAAGCACGGTGTTATTTCATGAATGGTCATATTATAGCGGATGTGTCTTTACAAATCGCGGCCGCTGCAGTAGAGCTCTATGAGGCTGTCGGCATCCGCTATGGGGTATCAAGACAATATTGTTAGAAATGGACTGACAAGATTATTTAACATCAAGACATGTAAACCATACACGTGCAAACAACCATGTTCATTCAATATTCAGAGCGTTATTGGCAAAAATAAAATAAAAATGAACTCAAGCCACTCAGCTCTTCTGTGTTCTGAGTCTGGGGGTCGATGTAACAATGCTGGCTGCTCTGTGCAGCTGACAACAGAGCAATTCGCGTGCTTCGCTAGCTTCATAATGCTAGCGGGTCCAATACCTGCAAGAAAAAGAATAGCGCATGTTCGCAAAGGTAGTTTTCAACAAGCCGTGGATGGAGATACTCAGATTGGGGGGGGGGGGGGGTATAATTCTAATGAGGGGGAACCAAATCTAAATGGCTTGCTGAAACACGTTTTCTGACATAGGCAGCCCAAAAAGAAACTGACTGGGTTGTCTTATTTCAGCTTTTGCGGGTTGGTTAGCAGGTGTAGCACCGAAGCACTGAAAGTGAGGTTTTTCAAAATATGTCCCCTTTTCAATGGATTAGAACAGACGCGACGACTTTGTTTCTGTGTCTCTGTGGCTTGCCAGATAATCTCTCATTCCCTAAATGTTACAAATCACTACTATGTATTGCAAAATAGATCGGTAAACCCCCCCCCTTATCTATGAGAATGGAGCAGCACTTTGTGTTCCTCCAGTAAACGCTTTCTCTCTATCACGCCCCCTCTCTCTCTCCTCTCTCTTCTCCCCTCCCACACACACACACACACACACACACACACACACACACACACACACACACACACACACACACACATAAAAAAACACACGC
>JAODLI010051612.1:0-16390 GCA_027575585.1 Percopsis omiscomaycus | reverse complement strand
CCCCCCCCCCCCCCCCCCCCTCGTGTCTAACCCCCTTTGTCACTGAGGAATCTCCTTCCTCTTGACACCCATCCAGCAGACACCTCCTCTGGTAGGGCGGCTCCGCGCTGTGTCCTGCCTGGCCTCTTATCCTGGACGGAAGCCATGAGGCGATAAATTCTGTGTTCACACCCACCCTGACAAATCTGCCTGCACCTCTCTGGGCTGGGAATAAATCAATGTAGGGCGCACAGCAACTACATATACACCACACATCAGCATGCAGTGTAGGCTTGGGCACACACACACACACACACACACAAAATTGGGTACTGAATTGTACCTGTAAGCATCCTTGAGCAAGATGCCTAACCCCTATCTGCTCCAAGTAATAGCAACATGTAATTGTAGGCCGCTTTGGATAAGCGTCTGCTTATGACCTAATTGTAATTGTAACTTAATAATGTTAACCTGTGTGTGTTCAAAAAGGAACTCTAGATATGCATACACACACAGCAAATGAAGTCGTTGACTGCAGATGAGCTGTGTTGTAACTTCGATCTAAGTATTAGTGGCACGTATGTAAGCACGTACACTTCAGCCTGCTGTAATGGGAAGTACTACTTTGAACAATGGACGTTACACATGCCAAAGATTGTGGTAAAACAGGCCCCTAAATTTAGTTAACGTTTACCAGCATCGGGCTCAAGGACACCGTACGTACAAACTGTACAAACATATACACACTAACCCTACAGGACTCAGATTAAACTTAATATACATCTGAATGTGTGATTTCTGATAACTTGATGTAACTACAGTAACACCTGAGCTCCTTTGGCTACATTACGTTCTTACAGTGACAGCTGATAACTAACATATCTGTGACTGATGATGTTTGCTTTTCTAACAATGACTGTGGTACATTGTCGGTTGGTCTATGTTGACAAATGCATTATTGTATATCGCTTTAAATGAACGATCCTGCGGAATGATAAAATCGAAATGTAAAACCTTAATGTTGTTTAAAGCAATCAAACCTGTTCTGTTCCCGGTCTTTCCATCTCAGCATATCCATGTTTCTCATTCTTTCTCTTTTTCCATTACTCTGATTAATACCTTCCTGGCAATGAGCCACACACAGCAAGTACAACTTCTCAAAACAGATTGTGTCTTCTCATACATGTTGGTGACATCACACCATCTCATCTGTTTCTATCTACCTTTACACAAGTTAATCATATTTGCATTCTTGTGGATCTGAGCATGATTAATATAAGGGACTCTGATATGAATTAGGTTGCAAATAGGCTAGTCACCCTAGACTCAGTCATTCAGTCCAAAAATACTTTCCTGCCAAAGTCAGCAGCTTCTAACAGAAACATACTTAGATCGTTATGTACAGTAATAAAACAATAACCATGTAATAATAATAATATGAATAATAATAATCATCTGTTTTTACTAAATAGACCAGGAGCTCCCCAAATAATCTCAAACAGTAAGATGCATCTCATTTACGTAAATCAATATTGCAATCCTGCTGCAAGCTAGTCACAACATCTTTATCTAAGTGACAATCTAGTTATGAAAATTGGATCATGAAAATGAAATATTTCTAGGGTGTTCTTGTAATCAAAGCCCTGTCAGGCCCAGTAGAAGATGATAGTTGACAGATCTTCGACCTGCAGTAGCGGAGCTGAACTAAACCACTAGTAAAAGTAGAACAACTAGGCTCCTGTTTTAGATCATACAGTATTACCTAATAACCTCTGCAGTATATAAACCTATTTGACTATTTTCTACCGGGTCACACACACAAACACACTTAATCATAATCATAACTCCCTACCTAATTCATGACATTTATGATGATTCAAATTGTGGCAAGGAGGGGAAACAACAGACAGGGAATGTCAGTATTTGGGAATTTATATCTGGAGAGCTGACAGAATGCATTCCCTTCAAACTAGCAGTTCCGACCTTGGGCATCAGATGGGTGGAAAAATGTGTTTTGAATTTTCCACTTTGGAAAACAGATTTTTTTTTTCAATGACTGCAATATAGAAGCATGCTTATCTGATGGTTTGTAACAATAACGTATGATCGGGGTCCAGGGATTATCTATTTGTTGTTATAAAATGCTTCCCATATGGCTGATTGTCATTTTTAGTGTTGAATTTATTAAAATAAGGCAAAGGACGATGATTCAATAAACTGTTAACTGGTCATGCTGATTTGTTTAATCTAATTTTACGTAAAACAATCATCTTGCATGCCAAAGTGTTAACAACCATGTTTTTAGCTGTCAACACTGAGATGGTTTAATTTTAGAGCTACTGTATTCACATCTAAAAAAACAGTGCCCAATAAGTGCATATGACAGACTTGCTGTTGGAGTGCATAAATAATAATAAATAATATAATAATAATTCATGTCTACTAACAGAAATCTCTACACATATACTGAACGCCCTACTTCCACATTCAAAAATGAGGTGGATATCATAGCAATTATTGACAGGGGATAAACAGGAGAAATCGCAGTTTGCAGTGTTGTTATGTTTGTGTTGGCTTGTTATTAGAGTAAATCAATGGCAGTAATAAATCAATATAACATCTTCAATGACATCAGCGGATCACATTCCTAATTTTAACAACCCTCCCAGGGTGTTGAAAACAGCTCACCACAACACACCAATTTTCAATTCGAATTACACATATTTAGGATTGTATGGTCCCTTTTATTCATTTTTTAGACACATACTGTCAGCAGTTTTTCATCGAATAAATGTGTATGGTGCATGAAACGTGTCTGACAGGTTTCGATTTTTGTAAGTAAGAACAAATTGTTGTGGCTGAAGTAGTTTAGAGCTACATCTGGACATGATGGGTAGACCCCTTCTACTGGCCAGGGGTTCTCAACATGGGGGTCTGGAACCCCTGAGTTTTTTTTTGTAGCATGTACAAAGTGTTTTTGTTGATACAGTGTATATTTTTGTGTGTAAAAAAGTATTGTATAAAGTATTGAGGCCGTATTATATTATATTAAACTAATACTAGTTGTTCAAGACCACATATATATATAAAAAAGACCTCTCTCGTGCACGCACCGCGGCACAGGCCATCAGCTGCACGTAAGCTATGAACCCCTCCTTATCGGGGGCCACGGCCCAAAATTCTTGGGTGCGTGTCTTTGCTTTTAAAGGGTTGAATCACCTGGGTGGTTCACGTCTCACCTGCATTCCTGAGGATTTCTCCTGTGTAGGAAGTGACTGTCCTGGTGACAGGGTCGTAGAAGCCATCACCACAGTCATAACAGCCAGCAGGGATCTCAGATGCGGTGTGCGCGTTGGTTAGCTGAGACTCACCTGTATAGACAAAACAGAACAAAACTGTTATTTCAATGTAGCAGGCTAGGTATTAAATAAATCAAATGAACATTCAATTAAATTATTATAAACACTCACACTGTGTTAAATGATGAACAGTATATTTTCCCTCTTTGTGTCAAACTTTACGCTTACTTTTGTCTACATTTTTAAAAACCTGTTGCCAAAAACAAGTATGAATCTATTCTTGATAGAGTGCATTTAGGGGCTATGGGCTAACCTGCAGGCTTGATTCCATGACATATTTCACTGTAGAACCGGCGGTCAAAGCCATCACAGTATGACCAGTCGGTTTCCTCATAAACCAGTCCATCAGCAAAGGTGAATGTCCCCTTTGGACGAGAACACATTTAGACATATCCATCACCTGTATTCTGCACGCAATCCTAAACCAAATCTATAATGATTCATTAGATTAATAGCAAAATAACACAAATAACAACAATAAATACCCTACTCTTTTCGACATTGTACAGTATAAACAGACTAGGCCCTATTTAAAAATAATCAAACAATTTTTCTACATTCTACATTTGTATTGCTGCAAAATAACGCAAACCTGAAGGGGAAACTTTGTGAAATCTATGAAATGTGTTTTTTATGTTAGAAACAAACATTTCTTTTCATTATGATATTTACTCAATTTTATTTACTTACTACTCACTTCATTTCCACGTGAGTCTATTATTTAATTAGAAACAGTTCTGATAATAAATGGACAAATAGCGGGCACATGTAGGTAAACGGAGGGAAACCTAATAACTGTGAAAATTACAGGGAGTGACTGATAAAAGAGACCATATGTAATATAAACTATAGCCAATGTGAAACACACAGAGACATAATGCATGTAACGGGCCCGCACACACAGACCTGTTGAGCTGTCCCATTCTCCCAGGTTGCTTCATATTTACTTCCATTTGGAAAGTACATCACCCCTTTTCCATGAAACATCCCATCTTTGAACTGCCCTATATATTTGGTCTTCGTGGGAAACGTGTACTCTCCTTTTCCTTCCATCCTATTAGAAATAAACAACGCTTTGCACAATTAATGAACTCCCCAGGCTGGTACCGGTAGCACTACCGGCACTACTACATATTCATTTTGTAATAGCCTATGCGAAATAGTTTGGTGCTTTATGTTGAGTTAGACCACATTATTTACCTGCCATTTTTCATTTCACCTTTGTAGTTGCTTCCAATTAACTCCATCGCTGCCTTTTTGCCGGCGTCTTGTTAGCTTGGTACACGGAGCAACAAAATAAACGCACAGCACCAACGCTTGACTCCGTTGCCATGGAAACATTGCACTGAGGCAAAAGGGCAAAAATATTTTCTATTCATATCAAACGCCAGGTGCCCTATTTAGGTAATAGATTTATTAGCATATTATCGATAAATATTACATTAACTAAAAATATGGACTAAACGATTTGTTTCCTTTATAGACATTCTTTAAAATATAGTAGTGGCTATTGAACATATCATTTGTATTTATTTTGACTTTAGTACAGATATTTACCAGGCCATAATGTTGTTTTTAATTTGTAAATGTTTTATTAATGTAACGTTAAGCCTTCTTTGTTTTATTTATAATATATTAGTGTAATCATTGTATTTGTGTAATTTTCTGTACATTTACCTTATCACTTGTTCACATACACGCGTTTTGTATTGTTCTTTCTTTTGTATAGAATACAAAATACAAAAGAGGAAACAATTTTAAAAGATTTGTGGTCGCACAAGAAAGTGCGTCATTGAGATGCGTCTTCTAAATGGTGAGCATGCGCACTAAGCTGACCTTCCCTGCGGCCTCGTCTCGTCCTGTTGACAGAAGACACCTTGAATGTGTTTAGCTGCACAACTGGATTTTTTTGCGTGTGCTTTATCGTGAAGAGGGCCCACCATGCCCACCACGGTGGAGATCCCCACCTTACAGGAACTAAGCGTTGACGATGTGAGTAGAAATTAGAAAATTTCCCTGTAGGAAACGTGAAACAAAACATGTTAACCGTTTGGCTAACGCTAGCTTTCTATAGACAGAATCGGTACAGCTACATGTATATAGTTTGAGTGTGAGCAGGCTCGAACTGTGTCTCTGTGTGTGTCTGCCTGTTGTAACTGAATTAAATTGTTCGGATCTGTTTCTAGTTCTCTTGTAGGAGTCTATAACACTTTGCACACGCTTCTGCACATCTCCGTTGCAGAGAGGTTTCTTAAAAACAGTCTACTGCTCGTTTAGTCCTCTGGTTTTCTTCAGCTTGCTTTTGCCATATTATAGTTCTACATTCCGTATCCCTGTAACAGGGGAAGTAGATGTATATGTTACCAAGCCTTCAGAGTATTGTGTATCTCATCTATTGTGAATCTCATCTATTGTGATTCACATGCGGCTTTAGTGGCGGTATACTGTCACTTACATTTATACTAAATGTGAGTACTGTACCTTTTTTTAAAAATCACTGTTAATAAACAGGAATATTGAACATCTACTGTACTCCAACCAGGGGTTTATTTTAATTAAGCAGTTGATTGACCTATAATTGACTTTTAATTGTTGGAAAAGTAAAACGGTGAGAGATTTCAATTTGTTGAATTTCAATGCAGTACTGTTGGGGTATCTCGAGCTAAAGCCTCTGTTTCCTGTGGGTAATTTCGTGTCCAGGTGAATGTGTCGTCTGCTGTGCTAAAGGCTGCGGCCCACCACTATGGCTCCCAGTGTGACAAGCCAAACAAGGAGTTCATGCTCTGCCGCTGGGAGGAGAAGGATCCCAGGAAGTGTCTGGAAGAAGGGAGAAAAATCAATGAATGCGCACTTAACTTCTTCAGGTAACGGGCCATGGTGAATGGTAGGGGTGGGGTTAGGAGCAGGTGGAGTCTACAGTATATCAAATATTTAGAAATAGGTAGGATTACATTAGGTAATTGTATATAGGAGCAGTTATGGCGGTTTTGGCAATGCTATTCAAAAGTACTGCATGTGTGCCTTCCTTCATATTAGTGATCTCAAGGCCACTTATATTGTTATAACTTAATGTGATAAGTTGCAGTATTTATGTTACTATCTATCTGATATTGTAAAGTAATCACATTCCAGATGGATAGCTGACATCAAATCAGATATTTGATGTTAGTCTCTAATAGATTGATTTAGGACAGTTGGGCATCATAATGTAAAGTTATAATAACGTAATGAATATTAATTAATAGAATTCAAATTGAAATTGCGATTTGAACAAACATGATTTTAAAATAAGGCTTTTAATTGGATGATAGTCAAATGTTATTTTTTACACAGCATTCCCAACTCACGTTCATAAAGTGTAACATAGTGGGAGTTTGTTGTCTTGGAGGGGCAGGACATTATACACGAAGCGGTGTGTGTTTTGAATGGTTGGCCTATATGTTGTCTCTAAACTAATTTATTGTAGTTTTGGATTACTGTTGCCTGCTTTAGACTCATTTCCATCCCTAGATTTTAGATTACTTATTGTCTCTTGCACTATATTGTCCATGGGTCTTTTTTAAAGGAGCTTTTAAATAGAATGTACATGACCTATTATTATGCCCCTTAAGCGGTCCAAAGTTTTTCCCATGCATGTGAGTGTAGAACTAAAGCTTAATTTGAATAAATGTTTTCCCCAAATTGTTCAGCCCTACTTAATATCCCAATATTTTTCCATGACCTAATTCTAAATATTTAGTATATAGTTTGTGCGTTTTGGTCATTGCTAGCTCTGTCTGAACAAGTCAGATAGAAGGTGAACACAATCAGGTTTTTTGTACTGTGTGAGAATTCTTTCAGATGTGAATAGTAACACAGCATGTAATTGTAAGTCGCTTTAGACAAAAGTGTCTGCTAAATTACCTAATTGTAGATACTGTTAGAGGTCTGTAGGCTGGTGCTACTGACCTCCCCCACTCCCGAATTGTGCTACAATGCATGTTAACATTGAAATAAAAGCCATGTTTGGCCCGGTAGTTTGGTGACCAAAGAAAAGTCTAGAAACAAGTTGAGAAAAAGTGCCATGAATAGGTTAACCTTTGACGGTTGTTTGTCTGTCAAAGTGCCAATGGGGGTTTGCGCTTGAGGAAGTGATCTGGAGCTTTTCATGCTAAACTGTTGTGTCTGTGTTTACTAAAGCCTTAAGTCAGCTGGGGTTGTATTCCCAGTGCTCAGACAGGGATGTGTCTGTGTGTGTTTGTGTGTCAGACATGTTGTGTACAACCCCACCTTTTTATAGCAGGAACACACAACCAGTTCACTGAGGCCAAACATAAACGTGCACTTACTATGCCAGGCTGTACTTAGTATGATGGGACAAAATTTGAGAAACGTTGTAATTATACCTGAGACCTGCTGGTTGGGGCTCTTTTGGGATTTGTCAACAGCCTTTAGGCCACTCTATTTCCAACACCAGTGTGCATATTTTTGACTTGGGGAATCCTGGTTATGCCAGCGATAATCTTGACCAGTGGGAACTCCTTGTGATTTCAAATGTTAATGATTTATGAATCAGGCTATCTAACTTCTCCAGCACTATCAGACTGTTTACACCTCACAGATCAAAATATGGGGGTGTATTTAATAGGAGAAATTAGCAGAACATTTTCTTTTTCCATTTTATTCAACTGATTGCATTTAATCCACTTAGATTCCTTCACAGTATATCACAGTGCATACAGTGTGTTTCCCGTATTACTAAATCAATAACTCTATTCTAACCAACTCAAACCTGTGTGTTGCGTGTTTGGTTCCAGGCAGATCAAAGGCCACTGCGCTGAGTCCTTCACAGAGTACTGGACCTGTCTGGATTACTCCAACCTGGCAGAACTGCGGCGCTGCCGCCAGGAGCAGCAGGTCTTCGACAACTGTGTGCTGGACAAGCTGGGCTGGCAGAGACCGGATCTGGGAGAACTGTCTAAGGTGAGAGCAGAAAATTATAAAAGCAATACGACAGAGAACAGCAGCTTAGATTATGAAAGACCCACAATCCACTGGAGCACAGGAAAACTAAGCTCACACATTACTTAGGCCTGTACCTGATGAGACGGTATGAAGTGACACATTTAGTGAGTTTTACAATAAATATAATTCATAAATAAACCTTACTGATCCAAACATTTCAGTGTTTACAAAGTATTATTCCTATCTAGTCATTGTTGCAATGTTTTGTGCCTTAGGTTACCAAGGTGACGACCAGTCGGCCTATACCTGAGAATCCTTACCACTCTCGGCCACGTCCCGAGCCCAACCCGGTCATCGACGGCAAGCTGGAGCCTGCCAAGCACGGCAGTAGGCTGTTTTTCTGGACCTGGTGAGGCCCGAGTTCCAGTCTGTCAACTCCAAAGACCATCAGAAACACAGACCAGGGACCCTGTCCAGAAACAACAAATGTCCAGTATTCTCTATGCTACCAAACCATTGTACATTTAGTTAAATGCTACACAATGCCGTAAAAAGTTGTAAAATCTGCAGTTTCTAATATTGACAAAACATGATGAGTGCTCTGAGCTTCTCTCAATGCTCTGTTGACCACAGATTAAGTGCTAAGAACTCCATGGCAATACGTAACAGCCATTTAGCTGGTTGCTTGCTATATAGATGTGCTAGCTGGCCTACTGTAGCTAGCATGCTAGTTACAAACGTATAGCTGTAACTGCTACTGTTGGAAAATCTGTACGGTCCTCGAACACTTGTAGCCAGAGCTTTCTCCACAGGAAAAAAAAAGGATCAGATTTTGTGTTGTCAGGGTTAGTCTCGTCTTCTATGACGTTTTACTGCCACTATTGGTTTTTAAATCTTCTGTGTTGTGTTTGGACAGGGTCTGTGTCTACTGGTTTATTCATCAGCATCGAACCTCTGTTAAAAGAGGATGGTTCATTAATTCGTACAGCTTTGGGGGCCCTTATGTAAATGTAAAAAACTGAAGAAATGCAACACACTGTGTTGTGGTTGTTGTGAAATGATAATAAAGACAAAAAAAGATGTGAGTTTGTAATTTGTAATGTAATTTTTCTTTCTTTTCTTTTTTTTAGACCTACCTGATTCGAGCAGGGTATTTCCATATTTAGTGTACATGCCTGAGCAGAATTAGTGTTTTGTCTCCAATCACCTCTAAAATAAAACAGTTTAAATAATAATAATAATAATAATAATAATAAAATGGCAAAAGCCGTACCACCATGGTCTTTAAATGCGAATCCAGGCACGCATTTTGACGGTACACGTGCCACAGCAACTGTAGTCTCTGTTAATGAGGACACATGACAGCTTAACCCTGAATTTGTGAGCACAACTAGACCACAAACTGAAATGCATTCTCTTATCTTAGCTATAGACTATCTCATATTTCACTTCTAACACCCTTTCCCTTTTTAAGAAACAAAGTGACGGTACAGTAGATGGTAGAGACAATAGGACTAGCGTAATTGTTGCAGGGTTGGCAACACCTCTGTGTTTGTTCGTCTGCGTTTTCTCAAAGTGTATATTATTGTGGAACCGATGGCGCATGAGGTCAGAGGTCAAGCTTCGGGGTCATTACCTGCGGCCACGGAGAACTGTTTCTGCTTCCTTCGTTTCTCCACACACACTTCCTGTCTGTGACCTGGGCAGGAGGAACACTGGAGGAGTCAGATTAAAGACGGACACAGAGTAGGCTGTTCTGCCAACGTGTACACGATCATGCGCGCGCACACACGCACGCATGCGCGCACTCCCAAATGAGCTGGGGCGAAAGCAGATAAGAATACAGTTTGAAGGTAGAGTGTCCTGTGGAACATGAACTGGCAGGAAAACCACCCAGAATGTTTCCTTGTTTTCACTGGTGTTGCAATGCTGTTTACATATTTTTTATGCTATTGTGCTATTAAAAGAACGACCTTTCCTCATGTCTGATATCTGATGTGAATCTATGGCTGAGGCATTTGTCAGTGTACAGTTTGACAGCGTCCTTATACTCCAAAGCATCGGAATGACCCTTGGCGGTTTTAATGTGCCCGAACACGGCACAACAGAAGCTTCAACGGAAGCTGTCCATGTGAAAATGCACTTTGTGGTTGCTTTTATATCCTATAAGGTGTTTTTGATGTTTTTGCATATCAAGCCAATCAATACCCTTTCGATTAAATGAAGGTTCTAGCATTTCCTTGCTCTGTCGCACCCATGTGGAAAGTACATCTGAATGTTTGTGCGTGGGTTCAGATGTACCATCTCTGGGGTTAAGGGTGAGGTGTGTGTGTGTGTGTGTGTGTATAGGAATCCCCCATGCGTCCCCCCTGCGTCCCCCCTGCGAGGTGTGGTCTGGTCTGGTCCTGTGGCCTTGCTCAGGAAATGTCTGACAGGCCTGGTCCTCCTGAACCAGACCCAGAGAGGGACGCAGAGAGCCCTGAAGGAGGGGTGTGTTAAAGAGGAAGGAAGGAATAGAGAGAAGGAGGGAATTGTAGCATATTGTTCGTATCATTCAATGTGTCGTGTTTACTGTGATTCACATGGTGCTGGTGGAGCCATACTGTTTCACTGTGTGTGTGTGGGCTGTAAGCCACTAACCCGAAGCTGCGAATGGTCCAACACTAGATGTAAACACTGTCTGAATGTGGTGTTTAGGAAGAAGGGATGAGAGAAAATGGAGCAGAGAGAAAGGACAGCGGTGGATGAACGGGTGATATGTCAGCTTAGTTATCTTCTTTTTTGTTTTCCCGATGGCAACCTGTTTTTCAGTGGGGGGGGATTTGAAATCCATTGTTGCGTTTCCAGGGCGACCAAGAAAATGAGACCTTGGTCTCGAAGGGGTTTTCCCTGGATAACGAAAAAGGATAATAATAAAGTAAGGATGAGGTAAAAGGAATGGGTAAAGGAAGAGAGAGGGGCAGGCGGGGTAAGGGGATCGCCCCGTGGCTCGCGGCGAGGCCCCTGGGCTCGTGGCAGCCCCCTGTCTCCATGCGCCTCGGAGGAAGTGGAGGGTCATCGCTGTTCGCCCTACAGCCACCGCAGGAAACGGGCTCTGGCACAGGAAAGAAATACAATACGGGACTTTTACAAAGCTACAGCCCGCCTGGGAGCCCCCCGGGCTCAAACACTCCGACAGCTATGGCTCAGCGTGTGCACAAAACCCCCCGACTGGTAATGCTCCAGTAGTGTCCAAGCTAACTGGTCCGCAACAAGTCAATATACATTTAAATAGACACAAAAAGGAGAAAGTATGTTTCAGTTAGTATAATTGGATTTTAAAGGTTTTGCTAAATACTAATGGCTATTTCCTTTTAAGACATTGCTATGTTCAGAAAAGTCAGTTAAAGTTTATTAGTGAAAATTTTGTCATACATTTTTGAACGTATAGTGGCATGGGTTTATGGAACAAGCTTCCTCTTGCCATCCGCTCTGCCTCCTCTATAATAACGTTTAAAAAACAGCTTAAAACACACCTCTTCACTGAGGCCTATGGGCTTTAATCCTCCCCCCCTTTTGTTTGTTAAGCGTCCTTGGGTTTGTGAAAGACGCTATATAAATCTAAGTTATTATTATTATTATTATTATGGTATTATTTCCAAAGATGTAATGTCATTTCTCATTAGTCAAGTATTTTTATACAGGCTTTTCTACTGATCTACTTGTTTTAGACGATTTAAACAGTTTTCATTTCCTGCCACTGGAACAGGCTAATGCTTCCCCCTCTTAGGTTAGACTACAATACACTCCCTTTTGATAAGATATCTGCTATTGATGCCATTAGGGACCCCTAACATGTGGGCGCACTTGATTTGACAACCTCTCAAATGTGGGCGTGCTTTATTTGTTTATGTTGGTGTGCCTTGCTCTCCATTAAGCTCTGTGATGTGTAGATCCTACATGATGTGGAGAGCAGCTTTCATGTCTCCTCTCATCCCCTCAGACTGAAAAAGGCCGCTTTGAACTGCCATGCAGGTTGCAGTAGCATTAAAACACACACACAACCAGACCTGGACTGGAGATTGAGAGGTCACACACAATGCACGCACAAAAAGTGCTCACGCACAATAAATAAGTTGGAACACAATTTTTCTGGTGGCTGGGGACACTGGTGACTTGATTGACAGGATGCCTGATGGCGATGTGAGGTAGGATAGTTTCCATTTATTTTTACTATATATTTTTACTGTACAGTAAAAGCCTAGTCAGGGACAGTTGTTGCAAATGTATACAGCCATGGAAAAAAAGAGACCATATTTAAAAAAATATAATAATATAAATATAAAAAAATATATATAAAAATATATATATTATAAAATAAATATTTAAATATATTACATTTGTATATATACAGTATATATATATATATAAAATGTGCAGTAGTCTCTTAATTTTTTTAATAAAACTGTATACTGTAAAAAACTGTATTACTGTATATAATAATAATAACAATAATAATATTTATATTTCCTACAGTACTGACATCAAGTGACATTCGATATTGAACACTGATGCTTCAGTGCTTAGATTCAGTGGAGAATTTGTTTTAATAGAAAGAATGGAGAACATGGACCCTACCAGCTGAGAGAGCAGATGAAGAAGCTCACCAAGCAGTTTGCGCTGATCCAGTCAGAGCAGAGTCAACAGAAGATCTCAGCTGAAGCTAGCAAGGAGAATCAATGGGTTAAGGAGATCTGCTCCTTGGACCATGAGAAAGAACCTTGACTAAAAGCAGAGAAGTTACATAAACTTAAACCTTCCAACTGTAATGTCAACAAGTCGGCTCATTTTTCAGTAAGTGGCCTGCAGATGGAGTAATTTAGAAAGAAGTTCACTATCAGAAGTGTGTCGAAAACGTTCCTCCATTTTTTCCAACAGCAACCCAATAAAAAAAGACCATCTGATGACAGAGCTCCTCCTGGAGCTGCAGAAAGAGGAAAAGCACTTGACCAAAAATATGTGCTCCTTGAAAATAGACTTTGATCAAAAGGAATCCAAACGCCTAAATGTAGAAGAGCTGCTACATCAGCTGGAGATGGTAAGATCCACATCCAGTGATGGTGTCAACAGCTGTTTAAAAGGAATAAAACCTCCAGATGGAGACAAGCCATCTGTCAGAAGAGCCCAAGGAGACTCAGGGTTAGGAGTTAGATGAACACACCAAGTGATGGGCCCAGAAAGAGACTGAATTGCAGGCCACCATCACAGACCTGTAGAAGAAGATCTGTGACCTTTCAAGAAGATCCGAAAAAGGAGCTTCAGGTCTACTTCTACCAGCTGTGGTGTCAAAGGGTTCTTACACTTTTAAAAAAGGACACACTATGATGTTCTGATAATTGAGCTCCACAAAGCTTCTGGAGCTTGACTCCTTGGATCTGAATAAGGAGAAAGTTGCAATCTTAAAGCCGTCTTCTTCCAGGCATAGCTTAATGTGGTCCTCAACCAGTGCTGTGAAAATGGAGAAAATAACATCTGTCAAAGGTGGATCTGACATCTGGAGGTTCCGGAGAAGCCCATAACTGACGTATGATGGCTGCACACACAGACAAACACATGGTTAAACTCTGAATGACAAGAGTTATTTTTGTTGACAGACAACAGCAGAGGCTGCTAATGCAACAACTTGGCCAAAGAAGACATTGGTCCAGTTACTCAGCTTAGCCACTTTTAATATTTGTATAGTCTGCCAATCATTCATAGGCTATGTCAGTTTTTGCCATAGTCCAAATGCCCTGTAACCTACTATCATGCGGGCTGAAAGGTTCTGTATGAAAGATCTAATGTTGTTTCATTGAAATGTTCAAGTCCTCACTGGGATCTTCACCAGTTGCATGGTTAAGATCCCAGTTGTTGATTTTAAATTGGCACCATCACAGTCTTCAACTTCAACTGCTCTCCACGCTAAATGCCTTGCTAAAGGGCACCTCATTGGAATACCCCCTCCACACACACACCTTGTTAAAGCTTAAGCTGGTGACAGAGTGATGACCATGGCTGGTGTTTTGCATTCCAGAGACACGCTTCAACGCAACTCTTTCATGCTGTTGTTTTCACAGTGTGTGTGAATGCTCTAACATTTAGCAAACAGTAGCTTTCACCCGAGGTGTCAGTTGGTCAGAGGCAAGACAGAGCAGGAGAGCACTGATTTCATAGCACGCTAACATAGGACACTTACACTCTCATGCATTCAGACACAAACGAATACACACAAAAATATAAACATAAAACATAAAAATGTATAGAAATGCAGTAATTTAAGATGGTTTGGAATGCCTTATTACAGCCATTAATTTGGAAATTACTTTCCCTATTTTTTCCAAACCTTGACGACAATTTCTGACCAAAATATACAGTAAAAAACAACAACAAACCTAATATAAATTCTACTGGAATCAAATATGGTTGGCAAAAAAACTCTCAACTCACCAAAAAATTGGAAATCTGGACATAGCTGTACTTGAACTTTAACATAAATAAGCAACAACAAATTACTAGCAAAAACAACATAAACTATGTCCTGGTGCCGTCCAAATGGTAAAATCAATATACATCTATTCCGGAATTCATAGGATATTGACAGCCACACTACCTCAAAACTGTGTTTCCTCTGTAATTTCAGATTTCACAACATGTGTGCATATTAACAATATGTAGTATAAACATGCATAATGCCTTTCAGCTAAAGATACACCACCATTCTGTCTGAATGCACAGCCAAGGCACATGTTTGGAGACTGAAGTACATGGACATTTGCTGTTTGTAAGGGAGGAAAGGTAGTCTAGTGGTCTAGGTGTTGGACTCCCAGCTTGAAGGTTGTGGGTTCAAGCTCCAGAGTTAGCCTACCTGTGAGCATCCTTGAGATGCCTAACCCCTATCTGCTCCATGTAATAGCACCATGTAGTTATAAGTTGCTTTGGATAAAAGCATATGTTAAATGACCAACTTGCAATTTTAAAGGACCAGTGGTAGATCAGGGAACATCACACCACCTTTTAAATGAAATAATATCAAAGTCCTTATAGGCAAGTCTGGCCACTCGGCAGCCATCCTGGTAAAGCAGTTGTTTTGGGCTTACAAGACCAGGCCCCTATCTATATGAATGGGGAGAGAGCCTTAACTGCACTTTAAACATAAAATCTATCTATAAAAATCACCGGGACATAAAATCTGCATGTATAGAATCACCAGTCAAATCTGGAAAAAAAGTTTGGTGACTTGAAATAAGGTCAAAAAAGCTTTTTTCCCCCACAAGTTATACTTCTATTTCACATGTGCAAGGTCAGTGCAACCACACGATTGGCTAAATAAGTTTCCCGATCGATCGTTATAAAGTAGACGGTTGGCTCTTTGGGGGGGGGATTTGTGCATCCAACCACCATCTTTGGCGTAACGGACTTCTTCCATATATTCAGGATTCTTTAGGTGGTCTATCTCTTCTATAATATCTCTGATAATAGGAATAAAATAAAATACAATAGAAAATAGACAATTGCCATTCATTTCTTCTATTACAAGGTGCAACACAGCACTTTTATTATTTTAACACTTCAGGAGGGATTTTCTAAAGTGTTCCAAGCGTGTTCCATGTGTTGGCAGGCAGAACCGACTGAACGCCTGGTTGAGATGTTATAATGAGAGAACCCTGGGCAGTTTCATTTTGCTGGTTGTTTGTCCTGTGGGGTCTGGGCAAACGGACGAATGTGAAGTGTGTGATGAAATGATCTCCTTAGGTCCTTGGGCTGTTGTCACACGGCGTAACACTCAGAGAGCTGTGGTCTGGGAGCCACACACTACACTGTTTGTCTGCAGGTGTTCGCGCGCGCGTGTGTGTGCGTGTGTGTGTGCATGTAAATAGAGAATGTGTGTTCATGTAATAACCTACTTGTGTGTATCTGTGTGTGTGTGTATATATATATGTATATACAGTATATATATATATATATACTGTATGTATATACAGTATATGCACACACACACACACACACACACACACACACGCACACTTAACATTTCCATTCAGATATCGGAGTAGACTATTTATACTTTAGGACCCACCACGCATCTTGTC
>JAODLI010051591.1:0-16393 GCA_027575585.1 Percopsis omiscomaycus | reverse complement strand
TCTTTAGCCGCCGGGCATTTGGGGGGGGGGGGGGGGGGGGGGGGGTTGTGCGCGTGCGTGCGTGCGTGCGTGCGCGTGTGTGTGTAAGGGGGGGTGGATGGAATTGATACTGCTGACTACAGACTGCAGAAGCTTTTCGAAACCCTGCAAAGCATTGGCTAGCTGCAGGATTCTAGAAGGGATAGAAAGATTTCATAACATTGTACACAAAAAAGTTTTGTTTCGTTTTATTCAGTGCTTTGTGGCCTATAAGTAGTTATATCTCTGTAATAGTGCCTAATGTTTTATGTTTTATGTTTTTTTTTGTTAGGAATGAAAATAAATTAAAAATACAATCATAAGAAAGACAGATATCTATCCTTTTGTGACATTGTTTTTATTTTTTTACAATTATGGCACTTCATCTTCGTATTGCATAAAGTGTATCAAATGCTTTATATGGTTGACTGTCTGGTCACCTTGTAGTTTCCAAGTCCATTTGGTAAGTAAAAGTGATTCCTACCTGGAAACGGATCAGAGTTGTTTACTTTGTCCTTCCCATGACCCCACACTAGGAGATTTGAGCTTTGACCTTCCAGAGTAAATCCCTGAATAAAGTAAATCTACCCTGGTGTTCCAATTGTCCAGCCTGTACTGCTTGTGTTTTGAGCAGACAGACAACACATTCACGTTCTGTCCCTTAAAATGAGGGAAAAAAGACATTGAATGTCAGATTATTAATGAACACACAAAATGAATAAAGATGACAAGAACCTGGAGTTGAAAGAGTAGTTAGGTCAAGTAACATCGTATAGAACAGCCAAAGGATTTTGCGTTGTACAGTTGAATATAGTTTAATAGATGAACCAGAGTTTCCTAAAAAGATTAAGGCTTTTATTAGTATGCCCAACAGTAAATGCTGTACTGTTCATATAACATGACATCATTCTAAAGCAGAGACCAGTTTGGGAGAGTTGATGCCTATTAAAATTGAATGTATTCTCATAAAAATGTTGAGTTCTCTGTAGAGAGAGTCAACTCAGTGTTATTTGTTATTAAACTTAACAATTTAAATGTTTAAATCTACTAGAAAGCCACTACTAGAAACTACTAAATCCACTAGAAAGTACTAATGTAATAATGTGTTAATTGTTTTAACTTGGATATCTTGCGCTTCCTAACCCATAAATAGGCCTACAGTAACAGCACGCAGGTTACATTTTGGTATGTTATCAGTCACATGTTTGCACTTGCATGAGCAAATGCCATAATGCTCAATGTAGGGGTCATGTTCCCTCAGTTTCATCACAGTTTGCTCTGGCTGTGCTTGAAAAAGAAAAACTTGTATAGGTCACACTGTGGGCACTGGGCAGCAGATAAGCCACCGTGCACCACCGTGGTAACATCATGTCTGCATTAGGGGCACTGAGCATACAATACACCCTTTAATTTCCCTGCACAGCACCCTAGTGGAAGAGCAAACACTGATAAACCTTTGAAGACCAACGCAAGATGAAAGGCACAAAGAAATGTCTCTTTGCCCCCTTGGGCTTCCATTCAAGAAAGGGATTTGTTAGCATCCAGGGCTAACAGTAATATGTATGTATCTATATACATTTATGTATTTGTGATAGATTATAAGCATACCATCCTGTGATATTTTCTTGAAGAATCACAATTTACATTTACAGCATTTAGCAGACGCTTTTATCCAAAGCAACTTACAATTAGTACATTTGTCAACAGTTGAACTGGTTAACCACCAGTTTTTGATAGGGGTTGGGCATCTTGCTCAAGGCTCAAGGATACTTACAGGTAGGCCACCTCCAGGGATCGAACCACTAGACTATCCTGCCCCCTCACCATAAACATCCTCAGATTCAACTACATCTCTTCCATACATTCTCTATTTCTACCTGATTGCAATTTTTACTGTGGCAATTGCAGTTTATTGATATTATTCCTAATTGTGTTACATGCTTGAACATAGTTATGTAAACCTATGTGAAACTTGATCCACAGCGAACAAGTTGCAGGACATATTCCAAATGCAGTGCTATCTGTCTTATTCTGTCTTATTCTGTCTTATTCTGTCTTATTCTGTTTTATCTGTCTTCTTTAATAACATTCGGACTATTTCATGTGATTAAAAGGTATTAAGTGAAATAACAACCTTTTATTTGGGGATTAAACATTTACCATTGTTGTTAGCACCAAAATTACCAATATTATGTTGACTGATTTTTGGGTGGATCTGAAACAGAGGTGGGGTGAAATAAAGCTTATCATCTAGCTGTCTCTGCATTCTCAGTTGTAGTTTTATGGCAGTGGGTGTCTGGTGCTAACTCAATAATCCTTCCGAAACAGACCTGAGAGTTTCAGGATAGTAATCCTATTAGCCTACCTAGATATGATTATGCACATGACCATGGCATGTAAAGCAAGTTATGTAAAACGCAGTATAGGTGATAGAATTTCCCTTTTCCGAATTTTGTCAACATCCTGTCTATATTTAGTTACAGCCAAGTATAGGCCTCATGTACAGTATATTATTTATCAATGTGTAATGCATAATCCTAAACCAAATACAATCCAACTGCCATCACCATATTGAAAATTTGCAAAAATAAATCACACCCCTTAATCTGAGAAATCTGCCAACCCCCCCCCTAAAAAACTGAAATTGAACTTTTTTGCATGGCAGTAGAACCTACATTTGTAGCTGATTTTAGCTGAGCTGTAAATGTTGCTGCATTTTTACCATTGAGGTTAGTCCTGAACAAACACGTACTTAAATAATTAACATTTCCTTTGAATTCTAGATTGCATGTTAACAAAAGAAGGATGTGTTTGCCCAACAGTGAAGGCTGTACACAGCATTAGGAGATAATGCTGGGGAACAAGGGAGAGGTCAGTCTTGGCTCAGAGAAGCAAATCACAGTTTATCCCTAATCAAGCTCTGAAAACTGTTCCTATTCCTGGAAGCCTCAGTGCCACTGTGAGGCTCTGGCCTGCATTTCCTTTCCCCTAAAGTCATTAGATTGCATGGTGACATATGGCTTGTTTACAAAAGAAAGTCCATGCTCGGCCTAGCCCCGAAAGCATGGCAGCTTGTTGCATAGTCACTCATACACGAGATGGCCAGATGAACATGATATGAGTATAATGATAATTACTAAAACAATATTGGACATCAGTCATAACCTTCCTTCCTCTTATACCAAAGCTCTATTTTGGTCTCTTGGTCTGTTGTTGTATCAAAATAACACACACCTATTTTTCACCCAGTTATATTTAATCCAGTCTTATACAATATCAATTGAGTATCAAAACACAACAGTGGTTACGATTGGCCATATACAGTATTTCATGTATTTTATGCTGTTCGTTATGCTATTAAACAAGTTCGTAGATTTGTGGCTCAAAAAGACTTCAAACCAATATTTGAGCTCAGATGCCTGGTTAATTAAGATCATTAAGTCTGCGATTATGGTCTGCTGGAGGCTGCGCACACCAACCCCCAGAATATGTGACGTCACCGCGTGTTCCTTTGGCAGTGAAGAAGAACGGGCGGAATGAAAACTCATCTTCCATCCACCGTCATTTCATCATCTCTATTTTCCGACAGCTGGTTGACTCAAGTCCACGCATGCTTTATTCCTATTTATCAGAAATGAAACAACAGACCAGTACCACTTTTCTTTTGATTCGTTTTTTGATTGAATAGTCATTACACAGATCTCAGGCAAAGGGTGTAAACTATACACAGTAGTTTGAGTCCACCATTAGAGAGTTGAAGCCTACTAAAAGTGCACTTCATGGACACAGATTAAAGGCCTAGTGTTTAATTGTGCGCAATTTTGGCCTCAAGGCGACATGGTTGAGGGAAAACAGGTCCCCATGAAAAAATACACACAGTTCTGTGCCTCGAATTGTCATACATACTGTACAAAACAGTGGCGATTGGAGGCAAAAAGGTAATTCTGCTCAGGTAATATGCATGTTTGTGCCCGCTTGTTTTTTGGTTTGCTGTCAGAAATGTTGCTGCACCATGCTGAGCTGTCATGCTGTCAGGCAGTTTCCAGGAAAAAGGTCTGTATGTGTGTGTGCGTGTGTGCGTGTGCGCATGCAAGCGCAGATATGTGCTCACATTGTATGTATGTGTGGGAACCTGTGTTTGTGTGTTTGTGTAAATGTAGGTTTACCCTAGTACCCTAATATAGCAGGGCGGTATCAGTAAGAAAGAATGAAACAGCACCAGGGTGCTGATTTATGATGAACTGTATGTAAACCTGCCGCATAAGTTAGGCCCGTGTATTTTCCTACAAGGACAAATAGTGCTTTGGAAAGATTTTGGTATGATGAAAATCGAGCTCCCGTCCCCATCTGGCTGTATCCTATCCACCCCCCCCCTTTCCCTCGCCGATTCATTAACCTTTAGGCTTAGCAAAGCAAATAATTTCATGAGCGATTTTCAGCTTTAGCACAAGGAACCTGTTTTTTAGTTATACTCAAATGAATAGTTATCTGCTAGCAGTAGGTCATATCCGTTTCATATCCGTTGCCAGCCACCTACCATAATTCCTGGCTTCATACGGAGAATATAAAAAACTAACGTGCTAATCTGCAGAAGTGAGGATGTCCTTCTATCCTGGTGTGTGTCTTTATCTAGTTTTAATTCAGAAAGGTAACAGATGGGTTATATTTGGTGTAATGTATGGGTTATTCCACATCCTTTACTTTGTCTAAATGAATGTTGTGTAACTGACGAGTTACACGTCTGAAGGCCGATGTAATGCTCTAACTGCAGTACTGTCTGCAAAGAGGCCTGCATAACTGCGTAACATTCCTAGAGTTAACTGGACAGGGTAAATGTTGGTGGGCGTGTCTACAAGCAGATCCTGTCTTGGCTCATGAAAGGAAAGACCGGCTGTGGTCAATTGCAGGAAAACAGGCATCCCACTCTTCCCTTCTTCTGCTCCGCTATTCCCTTGTCTCAGCACTGAATATAGGCGTTGACCTTAAGTCAACCTTGTAACGTATCCGTACAATAACATCCACCCCAGCCATACCATTAAAAAGTATTTTTATGGTGTGTTCCCTCTCAAGGGAAATTTGTCCTGTCACTTAATACTGTAGGTGTCGAACCTGGGTCAATTCCCAGGTGATTCCTCGAAAACTCCTTCAGACATCCACATTTTCACATGTTCCAATCATCTGCTATATGTGTTACGGTTTTGGTAGTTGAACCCAAACGCAAGCGAAGAAGCGGAGGCAAAGATACAGTTTAACAAGGTTTATTTACATACGCCTACACTAGGCAAAATGGTATCCACAGGCCAGTCCCAGGTAATCCGTGGTGTGGGCTGTGGAAGTGCAGGTTGCCAGCGGTATGCAGGAGTGAAGCCTGCAGGTGACGCGACCAAACAGCTTCCTAGATCCAATAAACAAGTATTCAGAATCCTCAATCCAAAACGAGAAACAACCAGATTCGGTTCATACTGCCGGGTACCTTGATGAGCGGTGAGTAGCTAACGCTCCGGCCACGAGTGAAGGAAGACCGAGCTCCTAAGTAGCTCCTGGTCGGTCTCCCGCACAGCTGACTCCACTCCCGCAATCACCTGCTGGCAGAACGGGGTAGGGGAGAGAGAGAGGGAGAGAGAAGGCACACTACCACCCACGGATCCTAACAATATGTATCTATTATATGGTATAAGGTTATTCAGTTTTTTGCTCCATTCCCAGTCATAATCATGATACATGATACCGTGATACTCATAATGTCACTGATGTCTGGAAAGCTGCCTAAAACAGAAAAACTTGACTTGCTACTTCCTACTGATCTGTTAGTAGCTTATCCATATTATTTTCAAACGCTATAACAGAATTTTGTGCAGGATTTCCCCATCTTAATATATTTTCTTTTACTTACAGAATAATTAATGATACAATCACTTTCATATACAGTATAAGGTCGGAAGTGCATACACAAATGGGCCGATTATGTTTGGTGGAAGAAGTAAAACAAAAAAATTACTATGCTATCTTACAATAATATATAATACCTTTACTTTGTTCAACTGTATTAAAGGGCTGCAATTTATAGTGCAGGCCTTCAGCTCGTGTGAAAAAGGTTTTCCCAAGTAAACATAAATATCATTACTCGGGCTACCACACATGGTTAAGCCATAAAAGTCATGCAGTGCTATTCAGATGTTTACTTTTATTGGATCTGCCTAGACTGTGAAGGCCATGCTATCCCGCTTGCACCTAATTCATTTAAGTCTTGTTGGTTTTTGCTTGACCTCACATAAACTGTATCTACACATGAAACCATGAATTAGGCACACCTTCACTCGAAGAAGTGAAGGTGTGCCACCTACACTGCTGTTTCTAAAAGAAAAAGAAAAGCTAGATTGCATAAATAAATGTGCTTCAGTTTGACATTTTCCCACTACAGCTGTCAGTGTTAAGACATAACGCAATGACAGTTACAATCACGCCATTTCCTTTTTCAAAGCTTTTTCCCTTTTGCTCTTTCGACCGGTACAGGGCAGCTGAGGGGCCAGAGAGGGGACCACCAGGGTGCCAGCCTGAAACTGGGCCCCCTGGCCCATTCACTTCTGTGCCTAAACCAAGATTATTCCGCCATTTGGTTCCGTCGACTAGGACAGCTCTGCGAGATTGGCAGTGTCTGGTCTTGATGAGTGGATATAAGGGGGATTAGTGAGTTGTTGTGGTGGATCGGTGAGAACAGTGGGAGGCTGTCCACACACAGCTGTGGGTTTGTGTGTTTCATAATGCCCTGGCCTCTGCTCCGGTTCTGGCTCCGGCCCCAGCTATGGACTGCCTATCCCTCCCACTGACCTCACAGATCAGGGGCATCTCAGACTGAGGAGGAAACTTTCTGGAACAGCACGAAAAAAACAAAGAACATGATGCTCTTTCAAGTATTTTGGGTGATGATTTGTTGAAGTGTAAGATAAATCTATAAAAACTATAGGCTATGCTTTGTCTCCTGGGATGGATTCATATATTTGTATATTATACAGTTTTATAAAGTGTATTACTCATGCAACCTCTAGAAGAATCCTACGAATCTCTACGGTGGTTCCTGACCCATAGTTTGAGAACCACTGCCCTACGCTGCTAATTTGTTGGTAGCATAGTGAGTGGTGTGTGCGCAGGTGAATTCTGCCTAGTCCTGTTTATTTCCTTTCAGTGGGGTCATATGTCATGTCCCCATAGCAGCCACTGTTAGCTGGTGACAGTTTCTATTTACAGAAAACAGTTCCAATGGAGAGTCGGTGGAAAATGTCAAATGATAAACCTCTCGTGGAAATAAAAATGTCTTTCAACATACCAGAGGTTTACTCCCTCTGAGTAATCTGTAAAACGCTGTGGAACGTTTAGCTTTTACAACTGCTGGCCTGCTTTTTCATTTTGTCAGGTTTTGTCAGAGGAAGCTCCTGAAAAAATGCATTTTAATGGTAGGAAATGTTGATTGAGACGCAGTAAAATTATGTGTTGTTTGGCATGTAACAATCTGTAACTTTTTCGAAATGATCGTAATTGCTGTTGCTTTAACCAAGCGAAACACGTAGTGCATTGTTACCCTGTTTGTTATTTATTTTAAACATCCGAACATGTCGCTACACACTATGGCCTGGGGGGAAGCAAGCATTGAAGAGAAAGCACTGAGAAAGCATCTCTTTTGTACATCCTTGCTTTGTCTAGTTTTGGAAGGCATTATTCTCTCTGATGATGTCCTGTGTGAGTGCTTTGAAGAATTTGCTGTCCCTCCACTCATTCCCGAATGGTTGATTTACTGAAACATAGATCATCTCGGTTTCAATTGAATCTCTCTTGCCTTCTCTCTCCTTCGCCCCTTTCTCTCTGTGTGTGTTTGATGTAGTGGCTTGGCTATCGTCTAAAGCATTCATTTCAGAGCGGTTACTTTGGGCTTCATTCTGACTAACTGGATTTCTGCCTACACCCTGTGGTCTACCATCCACTAAAGCAGCTGCTTGTGTGTCTGCGCGTGTATGCTGTGTCTGTACGTGATTGTGTTAATGCAAGTATTTTTATTTTTGCTGAATGCTTAGAGAGAGAGAGAATAGTTTTTTTCACATTGTATTGGCTAAGTAGTTGTTTTGACAGGAACTAGGAGTAAACAAAGAAGGCGTCCTTCCAGGCAAGATAAACAATTTCTCTTCAGTCAGGTCATGTTTTCCAGCTAGGCTAATCATCATGAGCATACAGAATGGTCAGCCGGCAATTACAGTAATGAACAGAAACGGACCCTTTTGGAGGAGTGAAGAGAGAATATATTCATTATGCTTTAATGAAAGCCTGTCAACTTGTATCTTTGATCACAGGCAGTCAAACCTGCCCTCTATCATGGGTTTTTCTAAAAGAAAGTGTCCTTCATTCAAAAACTGTGGAGTCACTTCTGCTGCAGTCACGTCTACTGCACTTTGATAAAGCCGCCTGGGAACAGAGGAGTGTTTGTAGATGAAATGTCAATCATTTTCCTTAAAACTAGGTATTTCAACACAGCCTTGAAGAGAGTGGGGCTTCACTGTTTTGTGAAAAGTTACAAACCATTTTTAGCTCTCATTTTTGCAGTTGCTGTAAGCAGTGAATGAGCAGTGAAAATGTATGTAGCAATATACCAAAGGCTTATTTTTCAGATTTTCAGTATGAAAATAATTACAAGTTTGGATTATAACGTCAAATGTAAAATAATGTGTTTTTCCTGCGCACAGACGATATTCTGAAGAATGTTCCTGTCTAGTGAGTTTATATGCTAGTATGCTAGAATTTTTGGCATAATTGAAGCAGACAGACAGGAACTGTGAACGAGGCATACAGGAAGAAATCCAGAGAAAGGAAGTGAACAAGTGTCAGGAACTGTTTAAAATTCCTTCTCTCTGTATGAGTCCGGGCTCTTGTGCATGGTTGTTTCCAGTGTCTCTCTGCTATTTGGACGAACTGAAGTGGCGTGGGTGAATATTCAAGCCCATCAAGGGCTGCGGGGGAGGAAATGCTAATCAACTTTATGGGCAATAAACAGATCATATATCTTCAATGTGATGGATACATATGACCTCTGGAGAGATTTAGTTACACTTGAGAATCACTGTGGGTGTCTGGGGAAGACAGAGGTCAAAGGTTCCAGTGAAGCACATAATAGAAAACACTAAAACTGTAAACGCTGCAGTCAAGGTAAACTATCTTTCTAATTTCTTTGTATATATATTACTAAATGTCAACTACCCTTTGAATTTTTCCTGACCTAATGCACTTTTGTACAGGGTGTTTCCATATGTAGTGTAGACATGTGTATTCCCCAGTTGAAAGAAACTACTGTACTTTATGTCATACTAGACAAAGCCCAAACATACAGTACATGCACATATTACAATTTACAATCTGATCATTTAGCAGACACTTTTATCCAAAGCGACTTACAATGACACGGTACAATGACACGTGGGTTAGGCATCTTGCTCAAGGATGCTTACAGGTAGGCCACCTCCGGGGATTGAACCCACAACCTTCCGGCTGGGAGTCCAACGACTAGACCACTAGACTATCCTGCCCCATATTCACATGCAGTGTTTCACTTAAACCTATCTCATTTAGGCGGAACTTACACACAAACGTTTTAGAATGTATCAATTTTCTCTACTACATACACATACTACTACTACATACTACTGACCTGTGAATGTATCTGTGTGTAGGCCTATCTGAAGCATTTGCAGATTGTAGTGTAAAAAAATACTTTCTAATCACTCTCTCTTTTTTAAAATGCGTTTGTGTTGGACTGTGTGAACAAAGGTGAGGTCTTAGAGTGTAGGAGGGCTTGCGAGAGCACCCCCACCCCCCACATTCGTTCTCCTCCTATCTTGTCCTTCTGCCACTTCCGGGGCTGAGATGCCACTGGGCCCCTTCATCAGATAACACTACAACAGATAAGCCTTGTGGACTGCCTTCATCTGCCCTGGGGGGCTCCATATTGATGATGCGGAACTAAGTCGTGCACAAACACAAAAACAATAATAGTCAAGTCAGGTTTATTTATATAGCCCCTAATCGCCTTCTGAAAGGGCTGTCCAGGCCCACATTTTACATTTTCAACAAGGACGCCCACTATATGTACCTTATCCTCCAGGCAAGGAAAAACTATCAGCACATGTATGCACACAGTCAGATTTGAGATAAAATGGTGTCACAGTACATTCATTTTATCTTCAAGGTCAGTCAAATAAAGAATACTAATATATATATATATACTGTATACTGTTTATACAGTATACGCTGTATATACAGGTATGTATATAAATGTCACACTCTAGTCAAGTCGGGCTAGCTCTCTCTCTGTCTCTCTCTCTCTGTCTCTCTCTCTCTGTCTCTCTCTCTCTCTGTCTCTCTCTGTGTGTGTGTGCGTGGTAGTAATTACAGGTGCGGCTCCCTGGTGTGTGATGTCGGCAGGTGTCTTCCATTCAACAATCAAGCAGTCACTACTTAGACAGGCTGTTCTGGAAGACACACTGCCAGATTGTTGACCAACTTTCCAAGTTCGTCCTTTCCAGCGTTTCCTGCATTTTGCCTTACCGTTAGTGTTAGTTAGTATTCCGTGTAGTTTGTAACCCCGTGTCTTTTTGTTTTTCCTCCAGCCACGCCGTGCCGTCTGTTTGTGTTTCTCCGTTCCTGCTGACTGCCTGCCTGTTTATTCTGACTCTCCGCTGCCTGCTCCCTACCTGTGCTTTTGCCCCGCGGACTGCCTACCTGGTTTTTGGAATCCTGCCGTTTTTGCCCTTGTGTACCTAGGAATAAATCAGTTTTTTGAATACTCTGTCTGCATCTGAGTTCCCCTGCCTGAACGTGACAAAACTTCAGCAAAATCAGCACAATGTTTGTGCTGCTCTTATTTCTTTATATTGAAGAATATTTTATAGGTCATCGTGAGGTCACTCAGCCCCCACACTCCAAATCTACTACAAATAGGTTCTATAGTTCGTGCTCCGTTTTGTGCTAATGAGTCAAACACTCATTAACCAATGGGGTCACACACCTGATAAAACCCGCCCACGCAAGAGGTTTGTGTCAGAACTGCTAACAAAAAGTCAGGCTGTGCAAACGAGAGCTGGCAGCGTAACTGCAAACCCGACAGTGAGGGCAAAAGTTTGATCAGTGAGAAAGAAGCAGAGGCAACTGTGAACAAAAGGACATATTATCAAAATGTAAAAGACCAAAAGTTTTACTTTTGACATTTTTTTGCTCAAATTCATAATTTTGTTTGATATTTAAGAAGTTTTGTTAGATTAAATTGGCACAAATCTGATTTCATAGTAGTCAATCCTACTGGAAATAAATGCATGAATACGTTTTTGTCACGGCCCCGGTTCTTACCCCGCCTTCCTAGGTGTATGTCTTCTTTTTCTCTCTATCACTCTTTCTCTCTCTCTCTCTCTCTCAATATTCGTGGGTGTGTATGTGCGGGTGCGTGTCTGACCATGTGTGGGAGCGAGCGTGAGCGGTAATTACAGGAGCGGGACCTGGTGTGATGGGCGAGCAGCTGCGGCCAATTCTCCATCAGAAGCCTGGCGTCTTCAACCCAGCGTTGGCTAAAGCTCCTCGCCAGATTGTAGACACGCGCTACACAGTTCATTGTCTCTCTGGCGTGTTCATTGAATAATCCTAGTCTAGATTTTCCCTGTGAATATTCCCTTGCCTGCCTATACCTCGTCTCCGTCTTCCCCTAAGACTGCTCCTGCCCGACCCTCGTCTCCCATCTGCCGGACTGCTTGGAATATCTCTACGCCCACGCTGTCCACCGTCCGTCTTTGCTTTCGACTGCCTGCTGATCTTCCTGGTTCTCGACTCCCTGCTGCCTCACGCTCATTGGTACTGCAGCCTTCTGTCTTCCCAGCACTGACCATCGTCTGGCCCTGTTGCTGCCCTTGCCTGTCCCCCTTCGGGTACCCAGCCCCCAACACTGTCTGTCCCGTTACCGAACCCAGCCTTCCTCGTTATTTCCCTCTGCCTACCGATTTTAAATAAACTGTTGAACTTTATTGGCCTGAGTTGTTGGCCTAGCAATCCTTACAGTTTTGGATAAAATGAATTCCCCCTTTTATCTTTTTGCCGTGGCACTATTTTACCACTCTGGTAGCGGTTGATTTATGCCATTAGTTGTGATGTAATCTAGGATTCTGCTGTGACACTCATTGATAGTTGATACATCGGCTGAACGTAATGATATATAATTAGCATCAGTCAAAGTCAGCACTGTTTCAGCACTTCTTTATGGCCAGACACATTGTAAATGTAATAAAATGTTAGAACTGACAGACAAAGCAAAAAGCATCGTGCACGGGTCCCTGGTGAATCACTTCACAGTACTGCACTATTGAGGGGGAAGGTTTTTTATTGTCGCAATTAAAATGGAGAACAAAGAGCTAAATGAAAATGTAAACACACACATTATAATGTACACTTTCAAACGGCCACAAACATTGTAAGAAACAAAATAATTGATTGATCTGAGATGTGCAGCACAGACCTTTGTATTATATTTCTATAGAGCTTTTCCAAAGCATCTTCAAAGTGGACTGAAAATAGAAGGCAAGGCATCTAAATCCAAACTCATTTCTCTTTAAACAATCTCTATTTCTTTTTTAGAAACACTGACATTGGGCTTCTGAAAGGTACATTATAAATTCACAGGTAGAAGCAAACTAACATTTTAGGCTGCTACAAAGACAAGACTCATGGGATTTACTACCTGCTCTGGATGGGACTAAATATACTATATTAATCTATATAATATAATAAGGTTTGTAAAAGCTCCTATCTGCGTGTTCTTGGGTAATTTAATCTAAAATGAATTTGTAAATTGGAATGGCTTATTAAAGATTGTATAATAATTGAAAGTTATTGAAGTCATTTATTTAATATTAGTATTCCTTAAAGAAATTATAAAATAATCTGACTGCTACAAGAGCAACGCATGGTAAAAAGAGGCCAATTATTAAAACCCCTAAACTTCCGAGTGGATACTTGCTGGCCCAATCTGTTGTGTCAGCATTTTTTTGAGTTAAGATCTGGTTATTATAGTAACCAAAGGTGATGTACCCTACATCTGCTGCCCTGGCAATTAATGAGCTTGGTCTCAAGAGCAAGTGAGGCAGATCCCCAGATAGAGCTGTCCACTTTATCTTAAGCTACATGGAGACGCTGTGGTGTGGAAAGTGATTTAGTGCATTGGCTCCCGAGAAAGGTCACCACTTTTTGTACACCCCGCCACAGGACCTCCCTTACTGTATCCACCAAACGCTAATGGGGGTGAGCTCTACATGCTCTGCGAGTAACATGAACATTTTTCTTCTTTGACATGCTTAAATAATTTTCACATTTCATGTTTTTTTTTCTGCTGGGAAGTTTTTTTGTAGAAACGCTATGTTTGTATTTTGGTGGAGAAAAAAAGTTTGTGAAGTTTTTCTTAAAAAAGTTTAATTGGGGTTTACTTCTGTCCATAAAATCCATATCTTTTTTTGTGCTATATAGTATTTGGTCCACAGTGAAGTTATTATTTTGAAATTAAATCTTGTGTTACATCTTTATAATTTCATGTCGCACATCTTGGAAAGTGAGCAAATTTCAGAAGGAACACATTTTTATACTGCTACAAAATGGCAAATTAAGATAATTATTGATGCTAATGCCTCCCCACTGAGAAGGTAGAAGTGTTGTGTGTGGTGTAAAGGGGATCAGTTTACTTTACACAGTCCTAAAACCACCTGCATCTACCAGGAAATGAAGAACAACTCCAGTGCTTCCATCAGGAAAGGGATCTCTGCAATGTCTTGCAATCCATGTACAGTAACGACTGCACAAACAGTCCTCCTCTGGGAAATGTCTTCACGAAGGAAAGCACTAGGTGGTCGCAAGCCAATGTGATTGTTCCAATATTTGTCTGCAACATTTCAGTCTATGTGATCTAAACAGCCAGCACATATGGCTAACCATGTTGAAAATGTGCACTGCCAAAGCGCTTGTTTCATGGTTTCACAGCTATTTCATCATGTAATGAAAACAGAAACAGATATGGCTGAACGTTCTGGGAATCTAAAACACTTGGTTAATAAGCTGACCTTGAGGTGACACCAAAAGGTCCATGGCAATTGACTACTCCCCTTTTATCACCGTCTTTGATTGGCTGCCATCGATCTCAGCCGTCTGGTAAACGAGCGGGGAGGCATTTGTTCTCCAGCCTCTTTCATTGGATATAGATCTGTCATCCGGGGTCGGCCAAGATGGCCTCCCACTGCGATCTGACCAGCGAGATAGAGTGGAAAGCAACACAATGCGGACCTCATCCACTCCTCTGCGTTTGGCTGGGAAAGGCTTTTCCTCCCTGGAGCGAGGTGCTCTGGTACGTTTCTCAACATAGGCTGTCGGTATTCAGCAGTGAGCTGCATCAGCACTCTGAATATTTGACTTTTGGCAACTTTGCTTTGTCTTCAAAGAGAGCAGAGAAAACAGAAACCTAGAATCTAGAACAGTGGCTCTCAAAGTGGGGGTTGGCACCTCATGATGGGGAGTGAGATAATTGAAAACATACAGATTAGATAAACATAAACTGCCAAAATTAGAAATACAGCAGGCACATGCATGTTCTTTACATTACAACTGTAATTTGCTGTCTTTCTTGAGTGTTATGCAGAAGGAGACAGAAATTCAATGATTTTTGTTTGTTTCTTTGTTTTTCACATGGAAATAACAGACAGTAAGGTCGGATCAGACCAGTGGTAATCCGTTTCCTGTCGAGTCCACATATCCAAAGCACACAGCATTCATAAACAATAAAATGGCAGTGGGGGAAATCTTCTTTGGAGAAAGAGAAGAGAAGCTAAGCCGAGTTGACAGGCTAAGGCAGTATTAGCTTCAACGGTCAAATAATTGAGTTCTCAGCATGAATATGATGGGGCCAGAATCAGCTAGTACTGCTGTTTCCTGGTCACAAATTGACCTAGTATAGCTGTTACCATCTCCAAAAAGTTTCCAAGAAGTGGAAAGTTTTCTATTTTGTGAAGGTTGATTTGTCACGAGATGATACAAACAAACTCATATTGTGTATTGTATAAATTACTGTATATTAAATGATGTAGTATTTCTGTGATAGGAGACTCTTCAGATGAGAAAGAACAAGCATAACGTTAGTTCAGGCAGGCCACGGTATTCTGCACACTGCTGTCAGTCAGCTGTCTGTTAGCTGACATTCTGACTCACCAACACCCAGCTGACTCACCTACCTGATTGGCCCTTTAAATTAAGAAAGTTCTTTTAAATATTCCCCCCTCCATTACTATTTTTCTTGCTAAGTTCGATGCAGAACACTCGCCCCCTCCTCAGCTCCACCTATTCTTTGTCTTTTATTTGTTGTACACGTCTTTCTTTTTATTATATGATTTTCACTAACATGAATATTAAGGATTTGTTTTCAGAAATTGCTTGACCCTATTTTGAGTGTTGCGTGTATGCATATGACTGTATTTAAGTTATCATGATTGCATTTGTTCATATGTTTTCCATCATGCCTGCATACTTGCTCGCACTATGTGCACGTGATCGGACTCTTCCACAAGGCTATGCAAGCAGACATATACTGTAGTTAAAGCTAGCAAGCCAGTCGCACAATGGCAGAGAAAGTGCAGCTAAAGTCTACAACAGCTTACACTCGTAAAAGAAAGACAGAATTAGAGAAAGCTACGGCCAAAAAACAGTTTGGATAATGCGAGAAGTCAAACCAGAGTGAACATCGACGTGGCGACGACTGAGGGAACTGAAGGGCCTGATGGTGGCCGTATTTCTATTTCTTTATTTTGGGGGGAATTTGTTATTTGTTATAGTAACAGTAGCTACGCTATAAGTGACATTGTTCCGGCTCTGTGACTACCATCACTGCCTGCAATGATCCCCAATTTCGCCTCCGTACCTTTTACCTTTTACACAGAACGGCGAGGAGGAATGAAGGCAATGGACTACAATCACCACATACACAGACCAGCCAAGAGAAAAAGATAAAAGCCTCAATAGGCTACAAACAATATCCTATATTATATTATAAGTAGGCCTACTCTTATGCATTTTTGTGAATAAAAGTATAGGTGCTGAGTCAAGGCAGATCCAGTTGTATGAGAAATACAGTTGCATTGTTTTGTTTTTGAAACGAGTGCATGGTGCTAATTTAGTGTTGATGGCATTTAATGTGAGGTAATATGAATACTTCACTAAGGTTAAACTCCTTTCTCTTATGCCAGGTATACGGCAAGGTGTACAAAGAGAAGTCCAGGACGTGGAGGTTGTACACACTGAAGGTGGAGAAGGACTACAGTTACAT
>JAODLI010051580.1:0-16394 GCA_027575585.1 Percopsis omiscomaycus | reverse complement strand
ACACACACACACACACACACACACACACACACACACACACACACACACACACACACACACACACACACACACATACTACACGGCCTGCTGTGCTAACCCCCACCACAGGCAGTCAATACCTTCAGCATCAATGCCAGTTTGCCCTTAAGGCCCCTTTGGCTCCTCAGGTCTGAACAATGGAGAAGACCCACTGGCTCCAGAACCCCACCAAGCAACCCCTGCCTCTGCCCGCCACCTATACTAAACCTCAACACACATACACACACGCAGGCTCATGTGGTCATGTGCAATGAATTCTGACATGCAAAAACACACACATGGGCATACATACACTACAGGAACCTGCTGTGAATGTATAAGAGGAGAAACGGGGGTTTATAAACCCTTTAAACACTAGCTCAGCTTGTATTCACCGCCGGTTCGAACTCAAAGGACTTCTAATGTTGAGAGGTCAAGAAGCCAGTACTTATAACCTCCTAAGCTTTTGTCCTACCAAGCCTCCATAGCTCTTTCCTTTCAACTGGACTCTTCAGTCTTTATGCTGCTTTCTTACGTTACAATCAGGTTATGGCTCATAGGGATCCAGTAAATCCCCTTCTAGCATTTGGCAAACACCACTAAGGCACATTTGTGGCACAAGCCAAACCCATTGGATATCTAATCGAGTCGTGTTAGCCACAGTGTGGCTGATTAGATTACTATGCATAAAACTTCCTTCTGCACTCAAGCAATACAGAAAACCCTGGACCTCTTGCCAAATGGAATTCTGTAAAATAACCATGCCTGATATATGACTAGTTCACATTGGGAATTTGCTAAAAAGAGAAACCAAGAGAAACAACATTACAATATTTAGGAACCTCAGGACAACTGTTTACATCTGGTATAGGCTGGGTGAAAATGCACTCCAAATTATTTTGGACTTCATTAGACTTTGATATGACCACCCAGACAACACGGTCCATACCACCCACACACTAGTGGGTGGATTTATCGCTCAGCTGATGCTGGTGCGCTCAATAAACCAAAGAGGCTTACAGTATTGGCGTTGTTGCCCTTGTTTGGCCGGGGAAGGGAAACAACAGAAACCCATATGAATATTAGCCCTGGAAAGAGGAAAAGTGGTGCCTGCGGGCAGCTAATTAGCAAGTAAAAGCCAAGACCAGTGCTGGTGCAATATTGTAAAAACTGAACAGCTGAGATGGAGGCGGAGATGTTAGAGTGTAGTAAATAAAGGTGTAAGATAGGGATAGGCTGAGCTTCTAATCATTCACTGCCATGCCCTGGAATACAGACAGACAGTTAGTAGTGGACAGTGCCACATAATGTAGATAATCAAGGAGCTTCTATTTTAGTACTATAGTACTATTGTACCTATAGTAAGTCACTTTAGATAAAAGCATCTCCTAAATTACTAAAATTGGCCATTTCATTATAATGATTCCAAAATGCTTGCCACTGGGTTGCATCTGATGCAAAATCTGACGAATCGATATACAGCATTGAGAACATCAATTATTGTTATTTTACCTTGTCGCTATACAGTACATTATGCAAAACAGCTGATGCTCTGACTGAACTACTGAGGGAGGCGCTTCCGCAAAAATCCCCATAGTGCCTTTAATAGAACAATCAATTTCAAAATTACAATAATCAAACTGATTTAAGAAGTGAAATTAGCCATGAGTTAATCCCTCATTCTCAGTAGGTGTTGTCCCGGAAACTCTCATCTGTCATTCATTTCAGTTATCACTTCTCACTTCCACATTCCATAATGTTTTCTGTGCCCGCAAAGCTGATTGCAGCATCTGGTAGTATGTAAATATGTACTCTCAAGTTACTGTGGTTTGTAGAGTTTGATTTAAAGTTGATGTTACATTTCCAAAGCATAATTATATATTCTATTAAACACTACAACAATTTGATTCTACAAACTAAATTGAATATACAGTTGAAGTGAATGGCAGACGAAAACATATTTTTCTCGTCCACAAATGATGGGTTCTTTTTTTTTGCCAAACATCAGTGGGAGGACTTATGAAGAATGAGGATATGAAGCTATGGAGTCAAGGGTTTAACAAATGTTCAATAACCCTTTAAAGGTATACAAATAAGACGGACACTCATGAATGCACAAGAGATCTAAATCCTAACAATAACAGAACCGACCGTTTGGAGCACTGCATCCTTCTCCCCAGTCCCATTTTACCATCTGACCTTCAAAGCAGAGAAACGAACAGAGGCAATTTAACAAAGTAAATGGGGATTGAATTGCATAAAAATTGAATTACATTCATAGCATCAGATATAACCTAATGTCAGGTGAAAATCTTGCAACCCATACCATTATTTGTACCCAATATGGCCATTATTGCAAATACAAATATTTAGCATGTAGGGTAAAATAAGGGTCAATTTATATAGATAAATAAATAGAACAGAGGAAGGGACACGATTTCAGACTATTTATATCCATGTAACTGGTGCATGCTCAGCTGCCTTGCCCTGTTGTTAATGATGAGTAATGAATGAGTTCAACAAACTGTGTGTGTGGCCAGGTGGTCACATACTGTACAAGAGGGTTCTCACACCCCTTCCCCACAAACACAAGCACACAAACATGCACATACATAGGCACGCACGTACGCACACACACACACACACACACACACACACACACACACACACACAAGAACATTAGATCGGTGATTGGAGCCTTTGGTCTTCGTCAAGTCCATCAGTGGATCTCTTAGACCTGGAGGCAGTGAGGCTGTGTGTCCTTTTCCTTCCCAGACCTCCACGGAGCCTGTTCCAGTAATCACTGAGCAAATACAGACCTTCACAGAGCGAGAGGGAGGATATGCATCTGGGCACTAGCTCCGTGTGGGGTATAGAATTAGAGGGAATGGCCTCGCTGTCGTTTACTGTAACAAACCATTGCCGCAGGTCATTAGAGCAGCTATCAGCTCTGTGGCGCTATACGCTAGTGGCAGGAACCTGCATACATCATGCCCTGTATGTGGACAGTGGATGGTTCTGTTTCTGGCATTATATTCATGGGGCAGGGGGGCACCTGTAACTGCACGGAAGGACAAACACACATTGAGGGACACATGCACACACACACACACACACCCACACACACGTGAAGCCCACCACAGGCAAAGCACCACCACAGGAGGTGAGCAGATGTGCCGCAGCCTATGAGCAGAGGTAGGTCTTGCGTTCAGAAGCGATAGCTCCGTGCACATGGCAGCAATAGTGGAATCTGACATCATTTCCATTCCGAAATATGTGGCCGAAAGAAAGGAGACAGATTGCTATGCACTGTACGGTCAGGAAGGAATATTCATGAACCTTTTGTTTTCCTACACTTCAAGGTTGTGTGTGGACACTGATAAGAAAGGCATGTAATCAGTGTATTCCACTTGGCTGGTGGTTTGTGTGACAGAGGGTGATTGATTTTGTTTGCATTGGGGATTTCTTAAAAATATATAAGCTTGTTTGAATGCCACAACAACACAAAGACCTCCAGCTGTACCAGAATGAAAATGAACATTTCTGGGCTTCGCATACACACACACACACACATACAGCACATACAGATATACTGTACAAGCACACACAAGCATGCTCACACACACACACACACACACACACACACACACACACACATACAGCAAATGTGTGTTTTGTGTCTATTTCGTGTGTATAGCCAGATTCCACACAAGCACAGTAGATGTTTGTTAAACTGTATGCACAATCGTCATTCAGTATTCCAATAACAAAAGAATTTTGATAACTCAAACCAAATGCCTTGCAAGTCGGCCAAATGTAGTAAACACAAACACTAATCAAAAAGTATCACACTCCAGTGCCAACACAGGCCCCAGTTACTTAAAGGCCCAGGAATCCCGTGGATTAATTTTGTACCGTAAAACACTGGGACTGCCAATACATATCAGCCGAATCAGTCTAAGTCCTTTTAATCCATTATTAATAGGAATAGGGCCACTACTGCCACCAACTTCCTGGGTTCTGTCTTTGAGGCTAAGCCAAGAAGCCTTGCCCTAGATTGTGGTCACTTTCTGTCCACAGCGACACACATACAGATACACAAAAAGCGCTGGAAACAGCTTTCACTTCCTGACAACGCCATGCCCCTCTCTCCACCTCGTAAAACTTGTTTATCTCATATTAAGTTCCTTCAATAAAAATCATTTTTACAGCCTCCCTGGTAGAAAATTCTTCACTTGTTTTTCCCGCATTAAAGGCCTTTGATCCCCTCCCACAACGAGGGCCATAGAAAGGTCCTAGAAAGATCAACACACATTGTCATTCGTACTATAAACCAGGGAACCGGTGTTCCCGGTTGTGTGACACACAGCTCAAGCGGTAATGACCACAGGGTAGGGTGGAAATGGGAAAAGGTGGGGTCAGAGCAAGGGGTGTCCAGCACTGCATCACTGAACCCCCCCACCACCCCCCAATCCTAATGCTTTCATCTCTTCTGATAAGTGCCATACCTAATCAGGTTAAAGCAGCACATGCCACAGAAGAAGAGGAAATTCTGTGCCAAAAGGGTAACGTACAGTATCTGTTCCGCCCTCATGCTCTGCATTCCTCCAGCTAATTAGGAGTAAATATCTGACTCCGGACAGAATTGGCGGCCATGTTTCAGCTCAGCCAGTCAGTCGGTGTGGTCCATCTGCGCTCTGTCCCTCTGCTTTCTTCTCCCTACAACAACCCATCTATGGCACACAGATGACAAAAACAAACAAAAATAGTTTTCTGTTTTCTTTTTCAACATTAGGCCCCATCATTCCTGGCCTTCTATCAGTAGTTCCTTCCTTATCTACTGGTAGTGACCTCCATGTTCAGGCACACTGGATCCCTTCTGCTTTCTCTTTCTGCCTCGTCTTTCCACAAATACACTTTGAGGGGTTCTAAGGGGTTCTGACACTAAACCGAAGGTACTGTTGGTTGTGTCGCTGTTCCCATTCTGTTTTGCGCATTGAAGTAAATGTCTTATTTCAGGTCCACAGATCCAACTATTCTGAACAATGATAAATGATACTGTATGGAGGGTAGCAGGGTATTTCCAATGTACAGTACAGTATACTACAGTACGTGCGAGTGGTCTGGGGAGCCGTGATTGCATCGGCCTGCCCCCCAGTGGCAAGAATTATATATTATTATAATTACATATTATGCCTTGAATTATAGCATATTATGCCTTGAGTTATAGCATCCTATTTCAACAATAAATACACACACATGATACATCATCTCCTTTGACAGTTTAACACAAGGTTGATGACTTCACTGTTGAGACAAAGGAACTCATCACAGGTGGCATGTGGTTATGGACTAATACTGTCACATGCTAACTTCAATCTGCCATAGATGTTAAAATGTAGCAGGAACCGCTTGAATCCAATGATATTTGAACTGAAAAGGTGTAGTTTCTATGTTGACAAAACACAGTTTTCCTGCCAAAATGCCTGCACTACACTGAGTTTGTCTATCCACAGGAAAAACAATGTTCCAAAACATTTATGTAGAAATCATTTTTATCGTCAGCTACGAGTCATACTTTATTTGAAAACAATTTTCTATTCCACATTCTGACAGTTACGTCAAAACAGTTGCTGGTTATTTGGCTAATTCCAAACCTAGTCTACATATTTATAACTGAATTTAGAAGCAGGCCAAAGATCCATGTTATGCCTCATCATCTGACGTACACAGCGTGCCACACACAGAGCAGGAAGCAAGGCTGTGTAAAACACTTGAAGTGGTTTACATTACATTGCAGAGTAGAGGGCTGTGCTCTGGAGACACATTGTGATCCTGACCTGGGATCCTGACCTGTGTGTAAGTGGATGTTAAGCCACAGTAGAGTTTTACCAAAGTGGATGGTGGTCTGGAGCAACATTATTTGAGGTTTGGCAGAAAGCTGAAAGAGAGGGATTGTACTATGCTACGCAAAGGTGAACAGGCAGGCGGAGACGCAGAAGGAAAAGTGAGACACAGGACTGGAGAGAGACTAATACAAATAATGAGCTTGAGAGAGAAAAATAGGGAATTTCAGCACTATGGCTCTCAAAACAACATGACACTGTAACATACTTCTTTACAGTGCGGTGCATTCACATAAAGTTTAGCCATGCCTCATAAGAGCTATAAAAAGATGGGTTTTCAAAAAACATAATAGTAGTGAAAACTGTTCCAGATTAATTACTATATCAGCCAATAAGGAAAGGCTGACTAGAATACATTACACAGATCAGGCAGTAGTCCTTCCATAATGTACTTATTCAATACTGTTTAATCAAACCAGAAAGTCTGAATACAAGATGTGTGATAGGCTAGTTATCAGCACTGGTTGCCACAAGGGGATGGCTAGGGCATTGCTAGGTGGGTGCTATCTAAACTACACTATACAATACATACTACTACTACAGTATACTAGATTATATAGTACAACACGCTACTCTGTACTATATTATACGGCGTATACTATAATGAACTATGCTACACTATACTGCACTGTGTACTATACTAAACTCTTTCACATAATGTACTATATTAAACTGGCTGTTCATAGGTGGATGTTAAGGTGTCCTTGGTGGTTGCTAGGGCAAATGGACGGACTGGACTGCATTTTTATATAGAGCTTTTTTGGTACCAAACAGGCCACTCAAAGCGCTGTACATCATTGCCTCACATCCACCCAGTCACACACCCAGTCACATACCCATTCACACACCGATGTGGGTGTCTGCCATGCACAACGGGAGCAGTTAGGGTTAGGTGTCTTGCTCAGGGACACCTCGGCACTTAGACAGAAGTCAGCGGGTATCGAACCAGCGGCTTTTTGAACGCCAGACGACCTGCTCTACCCTCTGTGCCACTGTCGCCCTAGTTAATGTGTGGAGTAGCTTGTGGAGTAGGGCATTTTTAGGTGGTTGATATGGTGTCCTGGGGAATTGCTAGGATGTTGCTAGGTCGTTGTTATGGTGACTTGGGTGGGTTGCTAGGGAGTTGCTAGCTTGTAGTATTAGTTGGATCAGGAACCATATTATAGTAATTCTTAAAGACAACATGAGAATTCCTCTAGAAAGCCAATTACTATTCTCAACTTTTTTAGAGTGGTAATTGTGATTGCTAAAATAGTATAATATGTATGTATGTGCTATATGTGGAGTAAAGTATCTTATAATTACGTTAATGTCAGTGTAAAAAACATTTGAACCATTTTTTTGGGTAGGCGTATCCAACTCATAAGTAGCGGCTTACATTATTAACTATTACCTATCACGACAAAAACAATGTGTTGTTTCAATTTGACTTGGTGAAGCTACTCCACACATTAACTATTACAAATATGACATTGGACTTCAACTGAACATACCAGAGGCAACACGCTAAGAAACCACAACAAACTTTCTACAGTGTGTCATCACTCAGCTGTCCATGGTCGGAGATAGCATGATGAAGTATGTTGCGACAGGCAGAGAAAAAAAGGAAAAGTGCTTCCTGGGCAGCGAGGTGTGACAGAAGATATCAGAGAACCAGTGTCGGGTCAACTGTCACGGACAACCCCACCACACTTCTTAACATCCGCCCCAGATCACAGGAATTGTGCTCGGCGGCGGACACAGGTCACTGGAGGCAGGGAGGGCTGTGTGTGTGTGTGTGTCTGTGCATTCAAGAATGTGTGTGTGTGTGTGTGTTTATATACAGTATGTGCAGGTGTGTTCGTGCCTGCGTCTATATACACTAGGACTGATCCTTTCACGTGGCTTTTGCTTGTATCTACGCTGTCTGCGTCCCGGGGGGAGAAGTATCCACAACGCCGGTGGTCCCAAGCTGTGAGGAAAAGGGGAGTCTGTGCTCATGGGAGTGAGCAGGTAACCTAAACCTTCACACCCCCTGGGTGCAGCTGCCCGAGTATCTCCCGCTAGGAACCCGGGCTTCTTTTACACGCCGGGCTCCTTTTAAAAAAAAATCTCCACCCGCCCTCCGGAACATTAGCGCTACCACGACCTTCACCAAGAAACTTGAGTCCATAAAAACCTAACGGAGTAGGTGGGCTCTTTCTACAAGGGTTTGACTAAATGAAACACGAGAGCACAGCGCAATGCAATGATGTGTGGCGTCCATAATCATGAATATTTCTAAAACAACGGGACTCCGGAGCACTCATCGGAAACCTTGCTGATGGTATCATATTAATAGGGGTTCGCTGATGTGGGCCGAAGCCTTTTTCGACAGGACCCCCGCCCCCCGCCCCTATCAATGCAGAGGAGGGCGGGAAGCAGGGAAAAGCCATGGCAGGTAGTAAATGGCCTGTCATTTCTCATCAACATTCCTGGCAATGCTGGACGCAGAGCAGAGCTAGAACAGAACAGTGCAGAAATACATCACTTGGGGAAGCGGGGCGACCGGCATCATGATTACTAGGGCCTGGAAGGCAGTGGGAGGGAGTGGGGGTGAGGGGGGCTGTTTGGAGCTGAGATATAGGCTGGGGACTCCAGATTACGTAAGGGAAGGAAAGTACTCATGGGTCTGTGAGCCTCTTCCATTTATCTCCATTTTTGCACTTTGTTCTTGGGCTTTTTTTTCGCTCTCGTACCATCAGGATACATTTCTGAAGAGAAAGTCAAGCACACAAGCCCTTCAGTTGATGGCCCTCTGGGAGAAGAAGGCCTCCGCCACACAGTCCCCGACAACCCAAACCCACTCCTAGCCGAATTAGATCCCAGGTCTAATCAGAGACAGCTTGGCATTGTGGATGGAAACTAGCCACAAACCTCATCTTCAAATGGCTGTTGGTTGCTCTGAGAGGCTCCCCTGTTCTGTTGACTGGGCAGGATGGAGCTCTGTGCTAGACTCCCTCTATTCTCTTGACCACACAATGGAAAATGGGATGAAGACCACACAACAGTGAGTGATTTCCAACATAGCGGCTGACCTAAACCCAGTTTTGAGTGAAAACCTACTGGTATAACCGCTGTCTTAGGGAACAATATTGAATGCAGTAGGGTGTAACACAATAACTAAGCTCATTCACACTGATGGGAGATACACGTGACACCTACAATCCAGTGTGGGCAACATGATCCACATGAGCAACATGAGTGGTAACTGAACAATAGTAATGGTTTAAAATGGTTTAAATGGCCACTAGCCAACGTTGTTGCCCATGTGGAGGCAAGTTCAGATCGGATTGGGAAAACGGCAGGAAATTCAAGTCACCAGACTTAGACTCAAGTCACAATTTTCTTCACTTCAGACATGGTGCTCAAGTTTCCGGAAGGCGCAAGGCTGGCGGTAGCTGACAATTTAGTTAGGTGGTTTTTCTTTTGCCCGGCTCGCCATGACACCGCTTGCACCGAAATGGGGGCGCAGTAGATGGTGGTGCAGTGCTAGTTTGGGTTCAAACAAAAAGCCAATATTGCGCCAGCCTCTTAGCACAGACTCAAGCATTGTGTGGTAGTTTACTGGCTTTCGGCAGAGGTGCACTAAGCACATACCTGTCCAAAATCACACACCCCACTTTTGTCTACGTTATGTGATCTATTTTGTCAATAATTTTAAAATTTAATGACTGCTGTCCTTAATCCTTTTCATCACAAAATATATGCACGTGTATCATTGTCTTCCAACATACTGTAAAACAGTCAATGTGCATTACGCATGGAAACATGGTGACAGGATTTCAAAAACATTACAAAATTGGGAGTTGATAGAGAGCACCCTGCTGTTAAGGGAGTAAGAGGAGCTCATTTAATTGGCCGAAATAGAAGACAGCCCCCACCACTACTGACTATTTATTCATTCTAATCCAACCCTGTACCGCTAGTGTGCCCAATTACCGCCACACCACATGTCCAGAAATTAGCTAAAAAGTACTGGACACACCTTAGCTCATGCCGTGAACTTGTGCCATGTGCCTCCGCTTGCGTCTTGATCCGGAAACAAGGGAATACGACAACCAGACAACATATACGGTAGCTTCACATGTTTGTCTCCCAACCCTGAATTAATGCCTGAGCCGGAGACTTTATGTCAGTGAGCCTAGGACAAAAAAATCTATAAAGATACAATCAGTTTGTCTGTAGCCATATGTACACTGTCTATTTCGACATTACAAAAAGGGATGATCAATCCTCACACTATTAACGGAGTAGACTGAGGTGCTCAAAAAATCGAAATCCCTAGAAAACTAAACGAGCCGATAAAATTCACCAAATATAGTAGCGATCACGTAACACTCAGTAGCTACTAGCTAGCTTTTGATGTTAGCAGTAAATTAGACTGCAATCAGGCAACGACGAGCACTCCTTAGCCTCCAGGCCACACGCATAATAAGAAAGCAGTAGTGGATTTCTGGCAACGCCCCTTTGGCAAGCCTTCTTGATTATTGCTTTGTGTGGAAGCATTCATTTTGTTCTCTGTTGTAAGACAGAAAAAAGTTGGTTCCCCTTATTACACTGGTAATGATAGATTACTTAGGCTGAGAGCATATGTCCGGCCAGAGGCCTGCTGCTCTGCCACCTATACTACTGATGCCAGACCAATTGGGTCCATATTTAAGTCATGTCAAGGGTAAAATTGGGGCCGCAGCTACTCATTACAAAGTGGCATATAAATTCTAATTTGGTTCGAGCTGCGGTAGCCTACAAGTAGTCTCACTGTAGTTTTTCACTGTTCCCTACAGCAGATGTGTCTTTGCGAAATTGAAACAATTGTGTTTATTTCCGTCAGTGGAGACAACTGAAAATTTGGAACGGCAAACAGTCTCCCCCTTGTTTTTCTATTGGCTAACCAATAAACACAAAGAAATGGAGAACTCCCACCATCCAGAGGACTCTGGGTGGCAGTGGATATTTTCATTTACAACAAATGAATTCCTACAAGACATGAAACAATACACAGACCTTTGTGTAGCCATCACACCAGCATTCAACAATATATTCCATCTATCTTCCACAAAGATTTTGATTGCTCTCTGTCCAATCAGGAATAACATATGGACACATAACATTGCTGAAGTCAGAAAGAATATTCAGACACCCGGCTGAGCAAATATTAACATCTCTTAATTTTTTCTCCATTAATAAAGACTTGCAGCCGATCTCTCTCTCTCTCTCTCTGTCTCTCTCTCTGTCTCTCTCTCTCTCTCTCTCTCTCCAAGTTATTAATGGTGAGTGTTCAAAGCAGCTGTTAAAACACTGGGTGGCTAAATGACCCGTGGTCTGCAAAAACATGCACATCTACTCTGGCAGTATGTGCTAGAATAATCTGGAGGGGAGCATAATAACGTTTGTCATAACTCACAGGACAAGAAGGGCCTGTCGAGAGACGCGCTGGGCCTACAAGCCAAACAGTGTGCGTATAAAAGTTGCCGTGTGTGCGTGTGTGTGTGTGTGTGTGTGTGTGAGTAGAAGACACACCAAAACAGGCCGCTGTTTGTGCCAAGTCAGCAACAGGGAGAACCGCGTCCAGAGGCTGCAGAGGCCCTCCTCAAAGTGCTCGTTTCATCTGTTGAGGAGGTCCAGAGATCAGAGGGACAGAGCCGGGTGTGCGTTGGGGAGGGTGGTGGTGGTGGTGGTGGGGGCGGGGGTCTCTTATGGGGCCGATGGCAGGGGCCAAAAATAGCGGAGAACTCCACTCTCTCTCTCTCTCTCTCTCTCTCTCTCTCTCTCTCTCTCCATGACTCATCTGGAGGGTGGTAATTAGCAGGAAACGGTCCGCCACCATCGTGGCTGAAACCACACGGCGCACAGCGGCGACGAAGCCCAACGCAAAATGCGCCTTAAAGAGGGACAGGGGTGGAGGGTTACTGGTCAGGTCAGCGAGCAGGCGCACCGAGGCGTGCCACACGCTGGAGCCCTCCTTGGCATTACCAGATCCTTCCAAGGGGCCACGGACGACGGGGAGGGTAAGTAGGGGGGGGGGGGAAGAAGAAAGACTCCACAGTCGCTGCTTTCTGGTCGATGGTGACTCTAACGTGATTTCAAAGCGACAGGAACATTTCCTTTCCTCTTCTGCTCGTCGGGTTTTCCCTCTCAGGGTTGAGGTATTTGCTCTCTGTGATGGAGGTCAGCTTTCCAACCACACACACACACACGCGCACACACACGCACACACACGCGCGCGCACACACACACACACACACACACATGCTGCTATAACGGATCCAACAGGCCCCAAAAAACACTGAATAACGCTGTCTACACATCAATTAACTTCACGCCGTCCATTTCCTCCACACACGCAAGGGTCCATTCAGCATATCACCACAGGCCCTGTTGAGCAAATACATGCCTTCATCGTTACTGTAAGTTTTGGTCAATGTTTTCGTTTGCATTTCGAGGCACATAAATTGTGCGACACGGCACCATGCGTGTGTGTTTGTAGAGAATTGCAAGGAGAAAGAGAGTGGAAGAATGACACGCAGGCAGAAAAATACAGTGCGTGCGTTTGTTTTAGCCTATAGGACTACTGGAGGAGTGACGAAACCTCATATAGCTGAAAAAGGACAAAAGGTTTAGTGGGGGGTATTGGAGTGGTGGTGGTGGAGGTGTGTGTGTGTGTGTGTGTGTGTGTGTGTGGGGGGGGGTAGTCAAAGAGAACAGTAGATATGAGTTTGTGTTCCTGTCTAGTCGTGGGGGGTGGGGGTGTTGCAGAGGAGGTCTTGTCATACCAGACATGGTGAGCACATATATTTCCTTGAGCCTAGGGCGTGTGCTGATGTTCTGCTGGGTGGACTCATTACTCGTTGTGAGCCCTGAGTCTGGGGTTGAAGGAGCAGCCTCACTACGCACTCACTACGCGCGGGCCGCTGTGTAATGCCTCCTGGGGTTGTGGAATCTGCTCGCAATGACGGCGGGGTCGATAGGACTTCACCCTCTGACACACTTCGGGCACACACACGCTTGTGTGTGGTGAAGTCCAAGTAGGCATTCTGGGACTGTTTGTGTCATGAGGCTTCTGCCTTTGTCGTTTATTTTCTTTTTTATTTGTCCCACTTGAAAATTCCTCCGTCTCTGATCTTTATGCACCTGCACTGTACACTGTACACTGTAACAATTATCTGCTGTTCAACATGACTTTGATAAATGACTTTGATAAATATTACCTGAACCTCATTTTCCCATCTCTCCCAACTGTGGCGTTCGTTTGGGACCAAAATCAAATTAAACAATTTAGAGGACGATGTCCTCTGTCGAGACTCTATAGATTATAAAAAATAATCTATGGAAAAATCCTTTAACTCACCCAAAATGTGTTCTTTTAGGTCTTTAACATTAACACCGAAAAAATATTTGAGGATGTGGTCATGTGTTTTGTTTTGATGAGGGATTCAGCCATAATCCACTTTCTTTTTTGTCATTGCGCAGGCATGCGAACATCACAGTAGCCATGGACCATCTGCATTTGCGGGAACAAACCAGGAAGCAAATCTCTCATCAAAACAAGTTCACACTGATTTTCAGGATGAATTATTCACATTGGTATTGGTTTTTAACTAACAAAATTCCTATTTAATTGGGTTCCATTGTGTCTCAACCGGCATATACGAATGCTAGTCCAAGCCTTGTAGACTAATGAGTGATGATATTTGAATACAGCGACAAAACAGAATATTTCACAGCGAACATCAGTGTGTTGAATTAAATGGAAGTAACAGAACTTGGTATCCAAGTTATAGAGTCACAGGTTTTCACTAAACTCAATATCACTTTAAGTGTGGCACATGCATGGCATAGCTGTCATGATCGACTTTAGTGCTTAAAAGGTGTTGCTTTTAGCCCATCAATGGTTTCCTCCTTATTGCAAAGGTTTCACAAATCCCTGTGACATGACATCATCATGTCTTGGTGTTGGCGTAGCCAAACAGACAGCGAGAGAATCAGCATCAAACACAGTGTCCAGATCCAAGCCCTCAGTGGTCACTCACTGGAGCCAGCAGACCTGGACGCCAGCAGCAAAGCAGCGTGCCAGAACCCCCTATTATCACCGCCCCTCTCCCTGCTACAAGAGAGGAATAAATCACAGGATGACTGATATATAGTAAGGCGTGTACATGGAGAAACTGTCGAGCGCTTGCTGAAACATGGCATCAAAAAACTGCAAAGTGCCAGGTGGATGTCGTTCTCCGTCTCGCGTGCCAGGTGGATGTCGTTCCCCGCCTCACGTGCCAGGTGGATGTCATTCCTCGTCTATCCTCCCTCTATAATAATCCCCCACAGGAGGATGTGTAGCGGTAAGCATTTGTATTGACTTAGGCCGGTCAGCCGGGCTCTTTTTTCAAACCCCTGCCCCCCTTCCACCCTCTATTCTGCCAGCGGGGGGACTCCGAGTCCCATGCAGGCCCAGCCATAGCAGACATTTTTGTGGTGAAATCATTAAACCCACGTGCAACTCTCTCTCTGTGGTCACTGGGGGTCGTGCTCCTCTGCCTTTAGCTGAATAAATCATAAAGTTTGCCGGGGGACCACACAAGAAGCCAGCCCAGCCTAGCACAGCACAGAACAGCACAGAACAGAACAGCACAGCCAGCCCATAGAGCCAGCGCAACACACATGCACACGCACAGCCCCAGACCTTGTTATTTTTCACAGGGAAAAAAAAGAAACACCAGCCCAGAGACAGAAGAACTAGCGGAGAGAGAGCTCGAAGACAAAATAGCTGAGGCATAAAAAAAAAAAAAAAAAACATGAGAGAAGACAAATACGAAGAAATAGGTCGCAAGAACATCTCAAAATAAATGGGAACTGCGCTGAAATCCAAAACAGAGAGGAAGGAGGCAGACATGAGCACAGGCACGCAGAGAGAGACGGTACGATAGTAATCGGGAAAGGAATGAACACACTTAAGCAGAGACAGAGCCTGAAAAAGACGTCAACAACATTTGCTAGTAAAGCAGAGAGCTCTCTCTCTATCTCTCTCTGTGTCTCTCTCTCTTTCTGTCTGGACAAGCAAGCCAGACTGATCCTTCATACAAGCCCTGACTACTGGAGGAGGAAGCGCTGTCCTGTCTGAGGGTCACACACTGTCTGGGGAACAGTGAAACAGCGCAGGTGAATTAGAATGTATGTATGTGTGTGTGTGTGTGTGTGTGTGTGTGTGTGTGTGTGTGTGTGCCACTGCATATGTGTGTCAGAGTGTAAGAGAGAGAGAAAGAGGGGCAAGGAAGGGTAAAAGATGACTGCGGTGTCTACACTGTGTGTGTGTGTGTGTGTGTGTGTGTGTGTGTGTGTGTGTGTGTGTGTGTGTGTGTGTATGAGTGCCTGTAATGGAGTTTAGGGGGTTAGACCAATTAATCCCATAAATACTATAGCAGATCTCCCCACTAAAACAGTCACTGGGGTTTTAGAAAGAGAAAGAACAGGCTCTGTGTCTGTCAAAGGGATCGCCCATCCTGGATCGCTGGAATCCGACGGTGAGGCAGACACCATGTAGAAACAGTCCCACGCTAACCTGTAACCCAGAAATAAGGGGCTGGCTTTTCTTTGAGTGCAGACTTCAATCTTCATGTGCATAGACCTATATCCTATACATCGGCCGGTTGGCTAGTTTTATCAACTAGCCAACCGGCAGCTGTTCTTCAGCTGCATTGACAATTTTGTCGTTTTTGTGTGTGTGTGTGTGTGTGTGTCGCTGATTCCTTACCTTTGAAAAGGTAGGGGTCGTCATGCGTGTCAGGGTGAGAATTTAAGCGCCACTCCAACCTGGACAAAGAGGAGGGGAAGAGGGTGGAGGGTGAAACATTATCCACACCGTTAACGGAGGCCAACGCACCTCCCGACCTCGGGCCACACATTTCAGCGTGACCTCTGACCCTGTGACCACACCAGTGGTGTTAGGTGCCTCTCTTAGACATTCACAGTGCACTTTCACATACACACACGCACGCACATACATGCACGCACACACACACACACACACACACACACACACACACGCACACACACGCGCACACACACACACACACACACACACATACAGTACACACACGTACACATACAGTACACACACACACAAATGTACACATGCACGCACAATACATCCTCTAACACTCCCTGGTTGGGGGGGAGACAGAAGATTGTATTAGTGTCAGAAGTGGGGGGGAGATTCTTGCTCGCTGGGGGATAGCACAGAGGACAGGCGCCTGAGGTCTTTTTGCGAAATTTTAACGTGAAACAACACTGGCTCAATATCCAGTGTAGCAGTATGTTGGACACTTCACTCTGGCTGAGAAATGCTAGCATCACTAGCAACAATGCTATAAAGCTTTCATTAAAGGGCCAGTGTGTAGTTTTTAGTGACATCTAGTGGTGATTGTTGCGAATTGCAAACAGCCAGTCACTTACGGC
>JAODLI010051569.1:0-16395 GCA_027575585.1 Percopsis omiscomaycus | reverse complement strand
TGACAACATAGTTGTGGATCTTATATTGCATTTCTGTCACTAGAGCCTCTTAAATATTACACACTGGTCCTTTAAGAGCGTGCCACAAAACTCTCATAGATCCAGAATGACTTGAATGCAATGGAATTGCAACCTCGACAGTTAGTTAATATAATTCTTTTAACTTATTTCTTCACAGATTTTCTTTGAAGAAACCTCAGTGTCCCAGGCGCACAATCATTTTGTACATATAAGGTAGCTCCAACACAGTGTAAACCTCAATTACAATCCTATTATCACTTAGATCCATGATAGATGCCGATGTTTACCCTCCGATGTCTAGGTTCAAAATAGACATGGCATGGATTCCAAGAACCATATGTAAACTTCACCAACTCAAACATATTTTATCAAATACGATATGACAAATAGATATGATCATTTAGAATAGATAAATATTTATCTTGTGTAAATAGTGTGTCTGGCTGAGAAAGGCTAGGCTCTAACGGTACCCTGTGCGGCTATTAAGAGAAGAGATTTGGCAAACCGGTCGTTCATGTCTGTTTCAGGGTATATTAATAGATGTGAATAGAGTCTTATTGGAAATGATCTCATGTTGAATTAATATATAATAAATAAACCAAATTCATAAACCACTCCACTCTACTTTCTTATGTTCAAGTTATGTTATGTTAAAATGTAGATATAGTCAAACTAGCAATCTAACTATACAACTAAGGTAAGATAATGCACCCGCAGTTTATCTTGCAAATCTGTCGAAATTCACGCACTATGCAAGTAAGTACATAGTGTACACAGCATACTACATCAAAGTGTACTGACAGAAGTATCTGGAATGAGACACAGCACCTAGCTAAATATCAGCTTGGCCTTTGGAAGTGCACAATACCTGGGATATTTGCTAGCTATGGGCTAACTACCTTGAATAGAGCAATAACTGAGCGTAGGCCTCTTTTCATTTCATTATCAATTACCGTACATCACATTGAAGATTATTACATTTCAGGTGCAGTAGTGACCTTTAAAAATAAAAACTGGATAGTAAAACTTTGGTGGCCAGGTTTGAAAAGACAAGAAATTGTACCATCAAAGCCAATAACTAGGAAAATTACGCCGTGTGTCAGGGTTTGTGTTGGTGTGACCCAAATGCAGACAGACCAGGCAGGCAGTGTGAAACAGAAACCTTTAATAACAAAAAACTCATCCAAATGCTGGGAAAAACCAGAAACTGTCCAAAACTAAAACTCAAGGGCAAAAGGCAAAAGGCCAAGGGAAAACAAACCAAGAAAGTCCAAACAACAAAACTTACTCGAGAGGTGGTGAGGCGAGGCAAAACGGGGCAAGGTAAGGCAAAACGGGGCAAGGTAAGGCAAAACGGGGCAAGGTAAGGAAACGTAAGGAAACACGAGGCAACACAGGAACAACAGGAACGAACACCGGGTAAACACAACAGACAAACCAGCACTGAGAACAGGGGAGACAGAGCCTAAATACACTAAGAGGGAACGGATCAGGTGAGGGCGGTGAAGACACAACGAGGGGAAGGACCCAAAATGGAGATGAGGCGGAGCAAGGGCGGGGCCAAGGGGAACACAGGAAACAAGCAGACACATTAGGGGAACATAGAAACAAACTAGGGGGAAAACAAGAGACAAGAATAGACAAAACCAGGAAACGCAGGCAGGGTCGTGACACCGTGGTTATAGCCTTGTAGATTTTTTTGCCAATTATGTCATACACGCTTAACAAGACTACAGCCAGATTACCATAAATATGGAAACACACACACACGCGCAGACAGACACACACAATTGTTGCCTCTTGAGAATGGAATGGTTATCTTCACCATGGCAACAAGTGGAAACATTTTGCCAATGTTAATTCCATCAAATAGTCCCATATTATTTGGATGTAATACTTCTTTGGAATAATAACCGATATAATTTTCAAAATTAACATATTAGCCATGATTTTGCCTTATCGCAAACCCTTCAGCCTCGGGTCTCTCCAAAGCGCATGTTAGGTGCCTTAACTCTCCAGGGAGAGGTGTGCTTGTTCAGAATAGTTGAGAGACGTAGTGGTAGATCAGTTTCACAAGATGAATAGACCAATCATTTTTCACTCTATGGGCCCTACACCTGGTGCCAAGTGCGACCAAGTGTCTTTGCTAGTTTCAGACCGACGCAGTTGCCATTTTCCTGTCCAGCACCCACGTTGTTTAAATAGCTCATTAATTGTGGGGCAATTGTGGGGCAAGGTAGTCTAGTGGTCTAGTCATTGGACTCCCAGCCAAAAGGTCATGAGTTCAAGCCCCAGAGGTGGCCTACCTGTAAGCATCCTTGAGCAAGAAGCCTAACCCCTACCTGCTCCTTGTACTAGCACCATGTACTTGTAAGTCGCTTTGGATAAAAGCATCTGCTAAATGTTAAAATTGTAATATAGGTCTATTTCAATTAGGTAAGCTAGTCCACCGGCTTTGTCAATGTACTGGTTGCTTCACTAGTTTTGTCTACACTGGTGTAACAAAATAGAACTGAACTATAATTAATGCTTTGACACCTTTGTAAAAAGTGTCCATTTGTTCATTTCATGAAAACAGATGTTACACTCTCCACCCATAACATACATTGTTCTTCCTTTGAAGCACAGTATTCACAGAATGTGTTTGGGTACATTTAGTTTAGCTGGCATGCTAATACAATTAGCCAACAGGTTTCCATTGTATAGAGGCTGCTCTTGAATACAGTCAGTGCAATGACTTTGAGTACAACCAGTATGTGTTTTAGTTTTGTCCCGAATGAGCCTCTGGCACATTTAATAAATTATCTTTGTCCACTTATTGCCTCTCTGCAGCGGTAATGAAAAAAGCAGGGACATTATCTTGATTAAAATCAATTCCTATTGGATTATGCAGAGCTGCATGCCCTTACTTGGTCTAGCTCATTAGAATGCCATTATCATAACACAGATGGGGAAAAATACCCCGAAACCCTTGCATGTACTTTACAAGTATGTCTTCAAACCCCTGGTATTTCCCTCATTGAACAGCAATTTTACTTTTGTCACCAAGGGCTTTCAGACCTACCTTGTTTGGTTCTGACCTTCTTATTTTATCTTTATTTAAATTACAATATCTTATTATCTTGGCTAAATGTGTTTTCGTTTTCATGCATACAAACAACGCTATATACATGTAGTAGCAGCCTAGTTTCCATATGACTACACTGGCCTGTATTTGACTGTATTTGCATCAGCAATATTTTTTATCTTCCACACACGTTACTGTTAGGCATTATGTTTCTTATTACAGTTTACGCTAACGTGATTAGAAGGAAGGGAGGGTTGAAGGAAGGAAGGGAGGGTTGAAGGAAGAAAGGGAGGAAGGTAGGAAGGCAGTCAACTAAATTGCGTTCACGTCGACGATCGTTGCCTCCGTCTTGACACGATCGCGTTGTCGTGCGGGTTGCCAGTTCACGCAGTAAGCGCCGAGATCTGATCGGTCAAAGCTGGGTTATCTCTGGAGAGATTCTCTAAAAATCAACGAGTAGCCTAACAGCGGATCTCAGGTGACGACCAGGACCCGCGGGGATTTGAAGGACTGACTCCGCCAACAGGCAGTTTAAGAAGCGGGTTTATACTCAGCGCACGAAAGACAGAAGCCCATTCTTTGCTGAGGACCATGGAGAGCGCTGGAAACAGCTCGGATATGGTTTACCTGAGCCCTTTTCCCACCGGCGCTACGCTTCACAATCACACTTACTGTCGGAACTTCACCGATGGCAATAACACCGCAACCACGGCCACCACCGCCACCCTCCCGGATGCGCCTCGATGTGAAAGCAACCCGCAAACGCTGCCCGGCAGCCTGGATGCCGATACAACTCCGGTTATCATCGCGATTGTCATCACCACTCTGTACTCCATAGTGTGCGTGGTGGGTCTCGTGGGGAACTTGCTGGTGATGTATGTCATCATAAGGTAAGGCGCTCAAACTACTCAAAAAGTCGTGTCGTTGGTTAGGCTACTTGGTGTATCTAAATTCAGCATCGTGTCCAAACGTGCATAGGTGGAAAGCTGTTGACGACCTGTTGCTTTTGTTTGCGATGTAAGTTATACTGGGACCAAACAATGACTGCGTGAGTGTCTGTGCATGGTATTGACAGGGTTGGCATCGTGCGTATAATAGCCTAAATACAGTATCACCTTCCACCAAGCAGAGCCTAGGCGCGAGCACATGATAAAGATAAAGCAGGCTTGCTATGGATAACACTGGTGGGTAACGCACATACACTCGTCTACGCTGAATATATTAACACATTCAAATAAACACTCGCCACTTCTGTCTGTAAGCTACACAACACTCTCTCACACACGCACAGTGCCCCCCCCCCACACACACACACACACACACACACACAGGCGCACACACTCACCACACACATACATCAGTAAACTGGTGTGATGTTTCAAATATTCCAAAGTCCACTTTTGATTTCTTAGAATGTCAATGCCAAAGATATATAGGCAATGACAAGACATGACACCTATCAGCACCATTTAAATACAACCCAACCTCTTAAACTAATGTTATAGGCCTACCCATGCACATTGGCATGCTTAAGAACCGATTATTGGAAAAGCTCTTACCACAAAGGAGATAATCAATAAGAGATAAGCAATACTAGCAATACTGCTGAGGTATACCTATTGAAAAAACGTTAGCGCTCTTGCTGTGTCCATGAAATTACTTTAACAGAGATGAATCCTACAATGCCAATACTAATTATAAAAATCAAATTCTGTAAAAGATTTAAATGTCCCCCCCAGATCTCTAAATGTCAGCACCAGATCTCTGTTGACGTTTCAAACACACAAATGTGTGGGTGGCTGTAGGGGGAGAGGTGAACAATCGTGTTGACCTCTGAGAGCTGTAGGGGGAGGAGCAGAGAGGGATGCAAGCCACCCTGCTTCCCTCTAGGCACTCATGCAAAGTTGTGATAGAAACTGCAGTGCAGTTCGACACAAGAACAACGGAATGTTGTAATGTTTTCTTAATTATGGGTAATCAGCTCGGCCATTTAAAATGGTCTTTCTGTGTTATTACTCACTAACCTCCACTTTGAATTGACTGGGAAAAGAAATGAATCACTCATAAAATGCTAAGACATAAACCAGAGCGTAAATATGTAGGATGCTGCTGTGAAGCGGAAGGACTCTCAAAGATCTCCCAACGCGCAGGTGATAAACATAGGGTCTTGGAACAACAGGTGGTCCAACAGTCATCTGGATCTTCGCTGCTTTTTCAGAGGAGGACGCAGAATGTAACGTCTGGAACAACACCTTCAGGAATAACACCTTCAGGCCTGTGTGTGATATCAGATATCATGAGCAGAAAAGATCACCACGCAATATTATAGCTCTAGGATACGGGCCTGCGAGCAAGGGAGGAAGGAAGGAAGGAAGGAAGGAGAGGAGGAAAGGGAGAACTCTTGAGGGTGGACAGCACAGGCAGAGCAGGAGTCAGGGACAGTTTTGATTACTCACTCTGCTGGGGTGAGAAAAATCAATGGAACGAGCCGAAGAGTGGAGGATGTGCTTCATTTAACTTGTCAGCTACTGCAATTGGGTGAAAAGTGGGGGAACATCTTCACTTGTTTTTGGGAACCCAAAAGCTGTCTCGCTCATAACAGAGGAACACTAGTGCTGATTGTACTATAGAGCAGTGGTTGGAAACCCACCGCTCTACAGAAAGTATGAACGACTATATGAAGCACTTTTTTAATAGCATAATTTAATAGCATAAAATATATAAATGTATTCAAACAACATAATCACAAATGAAAAAATTATGGACATTTTATGAAACTAGAATTATAAGTAATTACAAATATAATGTTCAAATTCTAAATCCTCTCACAATCCCCTCCCCCGAAAATCCACTTTGCTGTAGAGGATTTTTGCCATTTGTACACCATCTCATATGATGACACATCAACCATTCCTCCCAGAAGACCCATTCAGGTGTTCAAGAACATTTTCAATTACCCTGAATAGCCCAAATTATGTCAAGCATTTATCGATTTGGAGAAGATCTCTGTGTTTGTTTATCATTTGGAATACAAATTAAGCACAGGGCAGGTGCGATGACTGCAAACTGCTTATGTGATTTGCACTGATGGATGTGTTGTAATGGTTCTCATTTTGAATTCTAAGGCCAATTTTCCACCAGAGAGATGATGGACGGTGGACGACGCGCCTTAAGCTTTAGGTCCCTTATCCATTTTCATGGGCACAAACTTAGAATAGTAGTTTAGTAATGCTTAGTGTGTTTGCGCATTGAGTAATAATAAAAAACGATATTTGACCATCCATGTATCTTTCTCTAATGCTAGCTAACACTCTTTTCTTCTATCTTTTCTCTCTTCCTGTTTGCAGTTTCCCACCATCTTTCTGTCTCACTCTCTGCCTAGTCTTTTCTATATAGAGACACTGTATCTCCATTTAGCTAATGGCCGTTGTAGATATTTACTAGTAAAGTAGTCTTGCACTCTGTCCCCACTTTACAGTCATTGCCATGGGTGCAGTTTTGCTTGATTAAATGGAGCAAGCAGTGGGTGAGGGATGTTTTCCCTTATATTGTATGGATAATGACAACATTAAGGCTGTAAACCATCTCCCTCACCCACTGGCCCCTCTCTCCCTCCTTGTCTAGAAGCTTGCATTGACAAACTTCTGTGCAAACAAACACGGGTAGAGACCTGCATGCTCATCAGGAAAAAATCAATTTCGGTTCAACAGAAACCATTGGGTACACAGGGAATAAGGAACTAGTGCAGAGTGGGTCCAGTTGCCATGGAAACATTCTTAGGCGTTGTGAGTTTTGTGTGTCTGAATATTTTCCCTCCCAGCTAGTGAGCTCTACCTGAATGTTTTTGAATGCCTGGAAGCTTCCGAATATTTCAAAGACCCTATACTTTAATAACAGCAAATAAAGAAGTTGTTAAACCAGTAAAAACGTATTCACCAATTATTAGATTGCTTGCAGTTGTACATCAATACTGTACATAATGTCCATCTAAGTCCAACCAATTTTTTTAAAATAAATTGGTGGAGTTGAAGTTTGAATTTTGTAAAATACACTTAAAATGCTTGTGCTCTGGAACTGTCAGATCTACACAAAATGTATAAACAAGTGGCCTCATTTCTAAACACAAAAGACACGGACCCTCCACTTTCTACGCAATTCTCTGAATTGTTAAAAACCAAGCTTGAAGGGAAAATATGAGTATCTCTAGGCCAACTGACTCATGCGTATATGCACAGATATGAGAAATGTGCAAACGGTGACTCCAATGGCCAAAAAATGCATTTTTAGAAAAACCTGAAAGAAAGCATTTATTAAATCTCCTCCACTGGGATACACAACTTTACAAAAAGACAAGCTGAACAAATGAGCCTTCGCTGGCTAGGTTTGTCATTTATGTGTTTTCTCATTCATTATAGATACTTCTATAAATGATTTTTTTCTATAAATTACTATTTTATATAAATGATTGACTATTTCTGTAATTTATGTGTTTTCTCGTTTATAGATGCTACTAGTTTTATATAAATGTGAATCATAGCAGGAGTGGCCGAAGATGGAGATTAGGTCAAACGCTTTTGGGTGGAGAGCCAAACTAGAAAAACTGATCTAACAAACGATTGTGCCTGTTACAGTGTTGAATCTTCCTGCACCCAAAAACATCATCTATTATTCAGCTTTGCCTCCCCGAGTTGTGTTTATGTGTGTCTGTGTACGGAAGATGGTGTGTGTGCCCCTATACATGCTCCAAATGCGGTAGAGAAACTCCAAAAGTACCCTGTGCTCACTGAAATAACACACACCGTTCATAATATTTATCTGCTACATTGGCCACTTGAGAAGCAGGGCTGTGGCCTCATGTTCTGTTACAAACGGCACACAGCTACATGAATCACAGCCGTGCATATCTCTCACTGGTAACCAGTGATGGGCTATTACTTTATTTTTGAGCAATAAAAAAAAACACACAAAGAATAAAATGAGCAAAATATAATCAATACAAGGCTAAATGCCCTCTTCTCGGAATCACGTTGGCTAGCAACTAGTTAGTGATGATTAATTGTTTGAACAATGCAATGTCAACAGATTGCGGTTTCATTAGGTTTTAAAAAAAGTTTTACAGCCCAATGCGTATTTGCTTGACATTTACAAAGATGAGTGGTAAAGGCAGGAAGAGTGACACAGGGAACAGAGGCGGACACAGGAAAACAAGGACCATGAATACAAAATAAGACAAAAACCAGAAACAAACACCAAATCGTGACAGGCTCTTTGTCTATCTTTCGTGACATAATCCCCCTTTGTATATTGACAATTACCGTTAAACAGCCATTTTTTTATCCTCTAAGGCTGGCCTTTCAATGCCTGGAGACTGGTCTAGAGTTGGTAATAACGCAATAGCACAATCATTCGCCCCTCCTGCATTCTAACAACACAAAGCCTGTCACTATAAATGACGTTTGTCTTTCAAGAGAAATTATTGGACTGAAAAACATTTCCAAAAGTGACTCATGTGATTTCACTGTCTCAACAGAAAGCGACAACAATGAAATTAAACAAATGATGATTAAAAAAAAAAAGTATATTTAAGTGCAACTCAAAGTAGCTGGATGTTAATAATGGTTAACATGCACATGAAACACACAAGCACATGAACTGATGAGCCTTTAGTGCATGTAATGTAATAACACTCTTCTACCATGGAAAGGAGATTGGGGCTGGGGGCACAGAGGGAGACACAGATGTAGCCAACACCAATAATGGTGTTCCTAAGCAGCAAGACACTAAACTCTTCAGGCTTGAGGTCCTGAGTGTATTCGTGTCTGTCTGAGGATGGGCAGGGCTAGCTAGTTGTTTTACAGCCTTCGCATGTTGACTTGATATCCAGCTGCATAACTGTCAACGTTTGATTTGTTTGTGTTTGTGTGGCCATGAATATTGATGACCCCATATCAATATGTCTGAGGCCAAATAGGAAAAGTCACGGCAATTAGATTCAGAGTACATTTCCGGCTTATGAAAAGGGCGTTTGCACTAGACACAATTAGAGAAGGCTTAATCTCTATAAACAGATATCTGTATATGAATACAGAATCTGTAGGCAACGGCACACGATTTTGGTATCGGCAGCATCCTGGTTTTCGTTTGTGGTCCGATTGTACTCCGATATGGCCCAAATATCCTTTATCCGTTATCCGGATTTCCGCTGGCTACATTGGAACACCAGAAATATTGCCCCTTGCCCTTGAATACCAATACAAGTATGTATGTATGTGGGTGGGTGGGTGCTAGGTGTGTGCAAGTATTTGTGAGGCAATGAGTTTATGTTTTCCCATTCTCCAAGTGAAATCTATTAAATTAAATTGGGTCCGTTTGAAGCACTGATCTGGATCTGCTCAGCATTTCAGCTCATATGCTGTGTCTTTACACGTCTACGTGCGCTTGTGAGCCGTAGCAGCTGCTTTGTGACAGCTGAGGAAATGTAAGCTGTCAGGCTCAAGCCAAGCAACTACAATCAATAACAGCGATGACGTCTGTCTCTGGTTGAACCTTGATGGCGTGTCTCATACATGGGCAGGCACCGCGTGCACAAACTAAACCATACATGCACACACACAAATACAAACTCTTGAAGTTGCTTTTTTCTCCACACACGACAACAAAGTTGCAGTTTCACTGTCTCTTGTTCTCACTGTGGTCACAGATTGATAGTGAAATCACAAAGTTGCAGAACTTGGAAAGAAAGAGGACAGCACCAGAACACAGGCAAAACCGGGGATTCCTGCACGTCTCGTTAGGTTGTTCCAGCCAGGATTGTGTTTATCTCTCACATAGAATAGCACAAATAATAATGATTTATTGGGATAAACCAAGCAATTTTGCAACGATTCGACGTTGAGATTGGCAGTCGAATTAGCTCCTTAGATCAAATCGTCGAATAGTCGACCATTCGGGGTCATCCCTAAATAATAAAGACACACACACACCCCCACACAAGAACAAACACACAGCAGTACCCAGTTGAATTGTGTTAACTTCGAACCAATAAATTCAGGGTAATAATAAAATCTCTCTCTCTCTCTGACAGACACACACACACACACACACAAGACATTCAGGGCAAAAATAAATACTTTATATATTTTTTATAATTAATTTATAATGATATTTCATATATATTTCACAAACTCTCTCCCTAACACACACACACACACACACACACACACACACACCCCCACACACACACACACGACATAACATTTTCTCGATTAGTCTTCAAACCAAGAAGTTCAGTGAAATAACATTTATATCATCCATTCAGAGTTTCTATGACAACGTGCAATTTTGCCAGTGAGGGGAAGGTGAAGGAAGAGCAGTTAATGAAGTGGCCTGCTCCAAAACGAAAGTGCTTTTTGATCACCATTAATCTCCATCTGTCCGTCTGCATCAGTCTGACTGCGCACGTCTCAGCAGTACTGTAGAATGTCGTTTCATGAAACCACTTTACCCATCCATTACAGTTCTGGGAAATAAACCAGTGTTTCTCTGCTCATTATGTTTTTTTTTTTATTACTCTGCTTATTCTTCCTTTTATTTTTGTTGGTTTGTTTCACCCTGTCTGTCTGCAGTGTGGTTGGGCATGTGTGGTACTCACACTATTCGCATTAGTAATACTGTCTCTAGAAGAGCAGAGATACTCGTACTGTGAAATTAACTGTGAAAACAGATTAAAACTGTCTTTTTGAAAGGCCCATTTAAAAGAACTGTGTGGCACTACCTTTTTAATTTCCTGAGCACACGTTTTAGGTTGTATGGTATTTCACCATATGTTGCTAAATAAGGCGTGCTAATGCAATACTTTTGTCCACATTTGACACATAACCCAGCATGAAACAGGGTGCAATAAAAAATCAAATCTTAAATCTATCAAGGTTCACAAAGAGAAACATTGTTGTAGCGATTGGCATTGCTGCAGATTACAATTTCAGCTAAAAGAAGTGCCTAAAAATGCCTCTTCTTTGAGTCAATTTTGATATATACAGCCATGGAAAAAAAAAAGAGACAACTGCATCTTGTAAATATAATAATATAAATATAAATATCAAAAATGTAGAAAAAATATATTAAATAATTAAAAAATACATAAATATAAATGTATTAAATATAAATGTAATTCTATATAGATATAGATATTATATTTTTTTAAATGTGCAGTGGTCTCTTAATTCTTTCCATGGCTGTATATGCCACTAGGGACAGAACACAGTAACAGCAATATTTACTTTTGTAATGATAGGAAAATGTATTATTTATACATGGATGAGGCCAATGTAGGCTGCCTTGCTTCCCTGGGACAAATTGTATGTCAATGTCTTTTGCTCTGAGTGAAAAAAATGTGCAACCAAGATGTAACAGACACAATGTCGCCTTCTGCGAATGTCTCATGACGTACAGGCACGGTGCTGTTTAGTGTCAACGCCCAGATGAAACAGCGGCAACACACACACACACACCCTTTCAATGACACAATAATTAGGTATAGTATATCTAGAAGTACAGACTTCGATGTAGAGATGTGTCATAATGAAACAATTATGTCCTTCTCACGCCAAACTGTGCAATTCAGTGTGATTCTGAGAACAAAATTGCTACTTTCCTTACCCTTTACGTGTGGTTTAGTCTAGTATTAATTCTTTATGTTTTTATATTATTTGCAGGAATTAAAGGAATGTATATGATTATCTTTTCTGATCATATATCATTTCCACTGAAAGTTCAAAAGTGGTTTGTAGTGTTTGTGTGTCTGTAACTGCACATTCTCTACACTCTGTACGCACACAGTCCCACACCACTACACATGCACCCTAATCCATCATGTCCCTTGCTGTGTGTGCAAACAGTGTTATGGTTAATGCCAGAGGCATACAGATGTCTGTCTGCACATTAGGAGCCTCTGTTTCGGCAAACCAAGCCCCCCAGAATTCATCTCCTTCCAGGAGCACACAAAGTGCTTCCCGTGAATCACACACACACACTAGCGTACTGTACACACAAGCTAGGAAACTAGACAGGCTAAAGATGAATTATAGCATTTTCTTGTCTGCATATACTTGCTTTATATAATACAAGCTATAGAACTAAACAAAGCTGAACTTTTCAGTTGAAGGGTAATGGGTCCAACATGAGCCCACTGGCTAAAATATAGTGACAAGTCCTTCCTGAATTGCTTGACAGCCATGACAAGCAAATTATAATAGAGTCAACACAATAAACCAAATTGCAGGACATTTAGGACAATAAAACAAAGTGACTGTCAACAGAATGTTGGCAATGAAGGTCTGATCTAACGATGCCCCCAAGTTTTTTTGTTTTTGTTTGCTTGCCAAAAATTCATCATAGCTTCTCTACTTCTTGTTGTGTTATTATTGAATATTATTGAATCAATACAACCGTGCAAGGCACGTTGAGCTGAACATTGCGTGTGGACAGTCTCATGTGTGTGCGACATTAACCTTTCTTAGTAAAATTAAACTAAAATTAATGAATTAGTACAATTAATATGCAATTACTTACGTTATTAATTTTCTTGTATACTTTCTGCAAAACTTAGTAAGTGTAGTGAAATTTACATTTACAGCATTTAGCAGACACTTTTATCCAAAGCGACTTACAGTACATTTGTCAATAGCTGTATAGGTCATTCACCTGTTATGGTAAGGAAACACATTGTTAGAAGCTGGCAAAGCTTGTAGCAGGCTGACGGCAACCCCCGACGTATCATGGAGCACGTTGAAATTTCAGAGAATGCGGCTCACACCGTCGAGCAGTTCGACACACATAAGCATACCCCGAAAGCGCTGGCCAGCCCCCAATGCTTCTTTCATGTATTTATTTGGGGGGGGGGACGCATCAACTGCGTCTCCCCCGTAAACTATGGATATGAATATATAATATTAACATTTAACCGTTTTGTTAGTGTTAACGTGATTGTGTTAGCATTAAAACTTAGTACTACTACTACTACTACTACTAGCCCACATTCCGGTCTCCAAGACATATTGGAACTGGGTAACTGTCATCCTGAAATACTGCCTGAAATTTCTGCTGCTCCTGAACAAGATAGTGGCACTCCCATGGAGATTTATTTTATAATCGTCACTAGATTATTATTCATTTATTTAGTCAGTCATGTTTTATCCTTTTCATCGCCGGCATGAAATTCCCGTGGGTATTATGTTTGAAGATTCGAAAGTGTTTGATAGTATATTTTGGCTGGGTGCTACCGCTGACTGGTAGTCGGATCGTAGCAAAACTCACGTGTAAAAAGACGGCCAATTGAGTTGTAACTGATGAGTTGTCTGTATTTCCAGCTATTGGAGCAAAATACTTGAACTTTTCAGCCATTAATATCTATATAATCATTTAGAGATTTTGTTTTACACATTTACAAATCTGATTAAGCACACACGGATTCCTGTACACATTCACAAATCTCAGTACGCATTTAGAGATTATTTTACACATTTACAAATGTGATTATGAACACACTGATTGATATACAGTTACACAACTCTTTACTCACATTTGTAATTAGTTTTGCTACAATAATGGCCTCATATACTAGCTGCAGGTAAGCCAGTGGTTTTTTTTAATATTCTGGCCCTTCGTGACATGTTATGATTGTGGAAGTTCTGAATCATAACATAATTTATGTTTGTAGCTATACTTTCGTAACGAGGGTTATGCAGTGTTGGATTTGTTATTAATGAATTATGAATTCAACGATCAGTTGACTAAAGGCAAGACTTGACCAATGAGATTCGACTATGTAAATTCTTAGTCGGGGACACCCCTAATCACTAACAGGAAAAAATTATACATAGAGCCAAAGTTTGTCAGAAGGTTTCGATGTTATGACGATATACTGCGTGACGATTTGTCTACAGAGATTTTGGCATACTGTTCAAACCATGACACATTGAGTCTCTGCAGTCTCGTAAGGGCGCCCCCCTGAGGCGGCACAGAGCCACATGCATATTTATACTTTTGTAGTATACTGTACAGTAAAATAGTGGTATAGTATAGTATTATAGTATATAGTATACAGTATTGTAGTATTTAATTCACTGAATTAGGTAAAAATAATAGTTAAAGAACACTATTGTGTGATATACAGTATACTGTTACTTGATATAAAATGACTACATTACTGTGAAAGAAGGATAGCCATATGGCCCACCCATACACATTCTTAAGAACACTTGCACATCCTTGTTATTGAGGAATGATTATTATTTTATTTTCTGTGGAAATTATCACTGCCTAAATGACTAAATTATTTGTGATCTAAATTTATGGTGAGCTCTCTCTCTCTCATGCTCCCCACGGGATCCATATGACGATAAATTCACTTTCCCGACCAAACCCATCTTGGGGATAATTTACCGTTATTATCAGAAATGGTTTCCTCATTAAAAGGGAAAGGCAGACGATAATTAGGAGAAAGAAGATATGGATTCTAAACCTTGAGGTGGGATGCATGCCTAATGCATGAATATTAGATAATACCATGGGAAGAAGCTTTTCAAACCACTGCGATGCAGCATTACTTGGGAGAAATTTACCATCCATGTGCTCTGGTAATTCACATAAGGCCGGATAGTTCAGAAATGGATGGAACAACTTCTTCAAAACTGATTTATTCATCGGAGGGGAATAAAGTTTTATCTTCACAGATGTTCAATTACTTAGCCATCTTACTCTCTTTCTCCCTCCTGCCCCCCACCCCTGCCCCCTTTCTAGCACTTTCATCTGAACGACTATTTTATGGTCAGGTTGCCATACAGATTTTTATTCGTAGTTTGTTCACTGACGTTTAATGAGGCAATGTTCTTTCTGTCTGGCAGAATACAATAAAGATTTTAGGTTCACTGTTGGAATTGCTATTGGAAGAGTCTGAATCTCACTTGAGATCCATGTGTATACTTTGTAATTACTTTAATTCTTTCTATGAGTAAAATAAAATAAAGGATGCAGAATTCTCTCTCAGTTAGCTAACTTTTTTTTTCTCTTTTTTTATTAAAGATACACTAGGGCCCCCCAAAACACCCATCCGAACCCCAAATCTTGGTAGTTCCAGTATTGTGCTATTAAATGTCCATTTTTAAAGTTAGAATAAAGTTAAATTTTAAAATAAAGAGGTTCAAGATGGGTCCAAAACAAAGAAAAATCTTTCGATAAAAAAGGTTACACCTATACAATGTGAAGGGAACAAAACAACATGGGCTACTGACAGAACATTAACTCACTGTGACAGAACCTCGAGGGCATGTTATTATCAGGGATAAAGAACAACATCTCTGCAGTCCTGTTCCATTAACTTAGGCGAGACAAGCTCATACAGCAGGAGGCACACAACAATACTGTAGGCCAGGTGTGCTTAGACCAATCATGTATCTCGGATTCGGTTTTCCTCCAAACTTTGCTCTGCACCTGGACAGTGCTGCGGGGGGAACCGGCGCAAATTCTGTGCGTCGTGAGTTTGCTGCCTACTCTATAAAAACGGAAGTTACTTAGGTAACTATGGTTCTGTGAATTCCAGGATGACTGCCAGTGCAGTCCACAAAGTGGATATTTCCCCTCGCGCTTCGCGCAGGTCGAGCATTAATGACAACAAAGTCACCTGTGACAACGTAGGTGTCGGGGCCACTCCCCTAGTATAAAACACACCTGACATCCTACGTTCTGCCTTTTTGATCTTCTCGCTACCTGGTGTGTTACGCTAGGTAGGCAGCTTAAAGGTCTTAGGACTTCATTGTTTTGAGGAGGGGCAGAAAATACCCAGATATTGTTATGCCAGGGATAAAGATTAATGCTCGACCTGCGCAAAGCGAGAGGGGAAATATCCACTTTTGTGGACTGCACTGGCAGTCAGTAGGGAATTGAACAGAACCGATAAACCACAGACAACTGGGCTGCAAACGAAACTGAGCTCTGCGTTTTATATCCACTAATAACTAACATACAGGAACACAAACGGTGAAGACGATAACTGCAGTGTAAAAATCCAACTACCCACATATATACCCTCCCCACAAGGGCACATATAACAGATGATTAGTTAATGAGTGTCTGGTGTGTAGAAGGCGTCCGCACACCGGCGAGAACGAACGAGACGGGTGTGCCCCGGATGTTCCAGAATTTAAGGTACATGTTACCAAAAGGTGGCACTATACCAGTGGTTCTTAACCTTGTTGGATGTACTGAACCCCACCAGTTTCACATGCGCATTCACCGAACCCACCGAAGGG
>JAODLI010051559.1:0-16396 GCA_027575585.1 Percopsis omiscomaycus | reverse complement strand
GATGTCCTGTACACACAAGACTGCCTGTCTGCCAATGAGCCACAGCCTGTCAGTGGCATATGGTTGAAGGATGTTCTGTGCAGGTGATATGACCGCCATGTGTTCCTGTCATGAGAAAGAAATAATAATGATGTGAGGGCATTATTATTTAATAATGTTGAATGTCTCAAAAGTCCAATTACTGAGACACATTCGACAAGAGTGGGGATTTTACGTTTGTCTAAATAGTTCCACCTTTCAGTCCACTTGAAAAAACAAAAATTTAATTTTGATACCAAACAAAAGAGCACAGACTTAATAATTTGACTCCGAGCATATGTATCTTTGCTTCTTTTTTTTTTAAATTTCCTCCTGAGGTGGATCCTTCTCTCTGTTGTTTCACAACCCTGACATTATCACAAAGTGGCAACTTGAAAGCCTCTCTAGAGGGAGGGATGACATTCAAATATCCTGCCCAGCCTTATTCCTTATGACCAGTCTAAATGGTCTTCCTCCACCTTGTGGGCAACTCCTCTATCAAGTCCCACCTAATCATGTCCCCTGAGTGCACATTGTCAAAGGGCTGAAGCCGTTTCATTTTTACAAATGTCACCGAGTCAAACTGAGTTTTACGTCTAATTGCTTTGGTGTTCAGCGGCCACCAAAAGAACGCTGGTCAAAAATCGTCATATTCTGGTCAAATGGGTGTCCTCAGGCCAGGTTGATATTTTCTCATGCACAAGTTTGCCATTATGCTTCAGTAGAAACAGGAGCTAGTGACAGAAATTCAATATATATCCACTTATGGTTTTTTGTTTTTTTTAAGTGGTATGATATTACCCTAAGGTGTAGCAGCAGTTGTGGACGTTATTGACTGTGTTTAAGCGAAAGTGCTCTCTTCCTCTGCCATAAAACTCTATTCTATAACTTGCGAACATGGATGAAATTTCATTTTTGTTGAAAGAGTAGACCGTTTATGCTTCTGTATTCTGTCAGTCAAATTAATGACCTAGTGTTTTGCGTCCATATTTAGCCTCTCAGTTGCCTTGATACGAAACCCCAAGTGGGTGCACTTAGCTCATATGTTCAAATTAATGTGTCCTTTTTTTTTAATGCAGAAAGGCAAACTTGGAAAACCAAGCAGAGGTTGTTAGATCGCAGAAGAATTGCCCATTTCCTACTGTGGGATTACTGGAGCGTATCCTTGTGACTGCCAGTGTAATAAGTGGTCTGGGACACTGTGTACTAATCAGTTGACAGTGAGTCTGAAAAGGGGACAGAGAACATTCACAACTGAGAGAACTAAACTTTGACCTCTAAAATAAATAAATAAATAATCAGAACACATTCTTTTTCCCAGTATTGAGGGTTCAAACATTTGTTTTCAAAACAACAAGGAGGACCTCTGCCAATATAGTCTCAGTATCAGACTAAATTACTTGATGCTTATCAAAACAATATGTACTCATTATCCTTGTATCAGAATTTCCTGGTTTGTGCTCTATAAACATTTTTGCAGTTTTGAAATAACAAACAATAACCCACTTTTGACAACTTTACATGCATATGTCATGTAGTACATTATTAATGCTGTCTTAGCCATTTACCCTTGGGGTAAATATCAGCAGTCATCAAAGCGAAACATTTGGAAGAGTTGAAGCAGCGGCTAAGCTAGCATCAGACTGCACAAATCAAGCATCTTAAGGCATGATTTGGTATTTCTGAAAATATTTCCACAACACATTTTACATTCTGTGCATTTGTTTGTGTGTGTATTTAAGGCCGGCAAATTCTGAATCCGGTAAGGCCGGTAATCTGAAGTCAAGGACAAACAAGGACAGAAAATGTGTCAAAACTCCTAATATTTTGGACTTTTGGCAACAAAGGGAAGAGTAATTTAGCCCCGATGTCGTTCCTGTATACTCTAAGTGGGTAACTTTTGGCAGGCTGTTGAAAGGAAGGAGCACGTCTCTCCTAAATCTAGTTTCTTTGCTGAAATGTGCACCACCAGCAAAATCATCCTGCATTTATTGAAACACACAAACATTTCATATGGGGTCTCAAGGTAATAACAGAATTTATTGTTAGTATTGATTTACCAAAGTAATTTTCACTCGTCCTACTGTACATCAAAGGAGTTTGACAACACTGTTATTTGTTTGAGCTAAGGTTATCCACCATGGGACACCTGAAACTGAAATCATTATACTTGAATTCACCCTTTTTAGCATCTCTTCATTCATGTTAGTGTCTTTCTTGATATTATTGTCTCCTTTTTTAGACCGTTTTGTCTCCAGAGTAACTTCATTAATTCCATAATCCAGCAAGTCTAAAACAATTGTTCCTATTCCTCCCACCTCCCAGTTGCCTTCCTTTCACACCAAGCACAACACATCTAAGTCCTCAGAGAACTCCTACGACAAGACCATACCCTATTTCATATTTATATACTTAGTGAGGAAGTGGCGTACTGGAATGTGTGTTTCGCGCATCGAGATTTCCCGGGCCTCTCGCAAAATTGCCACCACCCTTTAAACATTCAAGTCATGGTTCAAGCAAGGTGCCTGCTGTCAATTTTATTTATAAACCTCCCTGGCCTAGTCTTTCATTCAGACAACCCTGCCTAAACACGCCACCCACCCTTGCCCTATACAGCCATGCAATGCCAACACCCCCTACAAGACATCTTCAAAGGCAAAGGGTAAACATGGTGTACAACAACACTCAACATGACTCAACAACAATGCGGCCTAACGCAATTCAGGGTGTTAAGCTGATTAGAGATGCTGCACAGATTTCCCACAGCGTGACAAGTGTGTATTACTATTGAGGGCCACATCACAGAAATTACCTGCTGGTTTTCCTTTGCCCATCCTCTGCCACGCATGAAGAACACACTGTAAGTGCTTGATGACTCCCCAGCTGTAAGTGTGGCGTTTCAGACAATAGGCTCTGATACTTACAAGCCACTGATGTCTCCCTGCGCGGGAAAGCGAGAGGAGAGAAGCCCCGTAAAACAGATGCCCTGGAGAACGTCAGAGGAGCGCTCTCACTTTGGATTCTAGTGACATAATGAGGACAGTTGCATCCATTTGCCATTAAGTTGCACATTATCTTTATACCAGTAGAGGAAGTGTGTCTGTGTATATGACGCATTGCATCTCCTTTATTTAATACAGTGTCTCCAATTCACAATTCCCAGTTCCAACTCAGTTTTCTGTGCAATATCTCACTACTGGGGTTGTTTGGCATTCATATAATATTAGTAATAAGAGCAACTCAGCTACAGGGGTATGATTGACTGGCTGGATTTGCATAACTTTGAAACTTGAACTAGGCTTAACTGGTTGCTAACCAGGTATGATTTGAAACATATGTGAGATTTGTACGTACAAAAACATTTGATTATCTTATATAAACTGTGTTTCAGGGACAGACTGTGAGCAAGTTGGGTGCTGGTGATTTAGGAGGACTATTAAACAGCAGTTTTATTAGCATAAGCTCTATGAAATAGAACAAATTGAATTGTGAATTTGTAAGGTGCATAATCAAGAGAAGTCGTGCCCTGAATAGCTGACAGTGAATATTTTTTGCGTGAATGTTAAAGCCAAGCTTGTCTCAGGCTCAACTACATTCTGATTGATTACAGGGACTTTGAACAAGAGTAAGAGACTGCGACACAAAAAAAAATTGATTTGATTCAATTTCTTTTGGGAGACAATGTGAATATCTCCAATTTCTATCTGTAACCAGCCATATCTCAGGTTTGTCTGTGGACCATAGCTGTGTCTCGGTTGGATGTATTTGCTCAGGGATGCTTCAATGGCATTTACTGCCTTTGCAGATGACTGCTCTCTATAGGCTGTAGGAAGACGGTTAAAACTGAGCTGTTTCTGAGACTCAGATAGTCGCTTTTATTGTTGCTACTGTATAAATATCTCAAAAAGTTATCAAAAAGTCCACCAAATCTAAGGATAATTGAGACTTGAGAAATTAAAGCTATCAGCTATAGAAGCAAAAAATCTAAGCTACTGTACTGCAAGTAAAAAAGAAAGCCGTTAATAAATACACAGTAACACCCTTTTTCAGTGTTATAGTAAATAACAGTATAAAATACTTTTCAGCATTTTTGTTGTTGCAAACTCAATTGTTTGGGGCGGGATGACGAGACTAATCCAGAATCCAGTACAGTATTCTGTCAAATGATGACATGATGCTGTCCTTATTCTAGGAGAATGTTGTTTGCTTGTATTAACGGTGGTGCATGGTGGTTAACCGGTTCAACTGTTGACAAATATACTGATCGTAAGTTGCTTTGGATAAAAGCATCTGCTAAAAGCTGTAAATGTAAATGTAAATGTTATATAGAATGAAACCTTTCGCTCAAGGAATTATTTTGGTGTCACATTTCTTTATGCTTGATCCACGAGGTGAGCTTCTCCCTGCTGGCTTCATCCATCATCATCAAGTATAGACTGGGCTCCCTGACCACAGAGCAGTCACTGTCTGGAGACAGACACCTTCCAGGAACACCCGTCAATCAAATGCACGCAAAAGCCTTGCTGCATTTCCATCACTTCAATTAATCCAACTGAAACTCATGAATACACGTGTGCGTGTGCTAGAATGGTGAATTGAGAAGTCTGGCTGAGAAGTTTGTCTAAACCAATCCAACACCTTATGAAGGCAGAGTTAATAAATAGGAGCAGTGATTCTACAGCCAGATTTCCTGCCAACCCAGTCCAACAACAACAACAGTCAACTAGTCGTTAGCTTGATATCTAATGGCTGAAAAGCCCGCACAAAAGATTGATTTAAAACTTGTGCATGTGAATTGCGTTGGGTAAAGAACCCTTGGCAGGGAATAAACAAGGCAGGCTACACTTTAGCCACAGTAGACTGGACGGACTGGGAACGTGAATATTATACTACTAGTGGCTGCTTGTGGATTTTACCATGCACAGTGTCGGCTATACTCACACAGTAATTTATCCAACACATCGCTAGCAGCATAAACTGTATAATGTGTAAAGAATTGGCAGCTATACGTTTGTGAACTTGGGTTTCCACTTGAGCATCTGTCCTCATGAGACATACAGTATCAACAACAGAATTGATTGTAGTCATGGCAGTTTCTGCCGTTGCTCAACTGAGCATCTTGGGTACTGCAGCTTCCCACTATGCTTGGGTTATTGGGCTAAATGTAGAAGACAATTTAACATGAAGTATTCTTTTGAGATGTTGGAGAGGCTCTGCAGGCTGAAGAATGGGTTTGTACGACCCACGTGTTGTGGTCAAATTAGTAGATAATATCAACAATACCTAAGCCGCTGAGTCAGATGGACAAACTCCTTAAAACATCAGTGCATTGAAGCTGACAATAACATGCCAGGAAAGAAACTAGTGCAGTGGATCACTGAAAGAGTCCCCTGAAGCAAAGGAAGACAAGACAGGACTCATAACAGATTTTAGGATGCTTGCGGTTAGCAAAGGTCGAGCACTATTCAGACAGAGAAAATGACAGCATTAATTGAGGTCATACCACTCAGACGTACTCTCCTTTTGACACAATTTTCCTTAGAACAGTACTCGCCCACAGGAACAGGGAGAAATTGGAACAAATGAGCCCACCTTTCTTTGGAGATTTAACAATAAATTGGAGGGAAACTGAGATAATTTAACCAAATCAGACGAGTGATTTGGAGGAGTATGTACCAATCCCTTCCTGCCAACAATAACAAGGAATAGTTGCCAAGCCACACACAAAAAAATATGTCATTAATCTGAAGGTGTGTTCCACCCAATTACTCCCATTTTCTCCAAGGAGCAAAGAACAGTCTGGGACCCAAACTGTGGTTTCACATCTATGATTAGAAAAACAATTATTCAATTCCACGATAATCATGACTACAACACTCTAGCATGAAGTGCACCCTTAGAAAAAAGCTGCAAAGTCAAACTGCTGTTAGTGTATTGTGTTGTGCGGTTCCCTCTCACCTTCAAAGTTCATTTGGGGCTAATGAACAGAGCTCATAAGAGCTACATGTTCCCCCAGGTTTAAGAATATATTTTGCTTGTTTATGTTAGCCATATGGTTAGTGCATCTTTTCAGTTGGGACCCATGAAAGGGTTACCTTCACACAAATCCTCTATACACAACATTTATATTTAGAGTCAGAATATTTCTTAGCAGATGTGCAGAAAAAGTTGCTCTTGTACATAAAACGGTTAAGGAGTTGAAGTGTCACGACTTTCTGTAATATAGCTGTCATTATCAACAATTACTGCAGAACATGGGAATAGCTACATCAATAGCAGAGAAAATGTATTTACAGTATCTTGTATGCATATTTTACACATACAGTTTAATATGTAAAATAAAATGTTCCACATTCAGTTAAACGAAGCAAAGTAAGGATATGTTTTTTTTCATTAGCTGACCCAGTACTTAATGTTATAACTCTGAGTGCTTTTACATTGATTTACGCTAGCTAGCTACGTAGCATCTGTAAATAGGTAGCAACGGTAAATAGACCGGGATGCATACACTGTATGGAGGAACAGTCCACTTTCGTTTGCTTTTCATAGACCTGTCAAGTCGTACCAACGTGTGCAAGCAAGGCCTACATTTCCCACATGAAATGTGTCTCAGTGTGTAACAAATTCATGGTGAGCCATGCTTTGTGCGACACCAGTAACGGAACGCTACATGCACAAACACAAATTTGAGCTTTGCGCGGACATGTCTAGCCAAACCTAGCATGCCTAATTTCAGTCGGTGCGGACCGCAGCGGAGTCTGGACCGTGTATGCTATGTGCTGGAAATGGGCCACGATGCACCACCTCAAAAATAAAATTTTGCTCAGTCATTGGTTATCAGGCAGATATGATTTCTCCATTCCTTTGATCATTTCTTTGATCATTCCTTTGATCATTTCAATTGCACAATAAATCTACGTTTCAGCCTAAAAAAACGAAATCTGGGTGTCCGCCCAGATTTCTGAGCGCCTTCCCCCCCCCCCGAGTAAATTATGGCAATTTCCGTACTGGTTGTCATACTCTAATGCAGATACAAAATATGCTGCAAGTTATTTTCAGAATGATAATTTGAGGAAAGCAACAGTTGGATAGGTTGCAAATGCAGTTGAAAGTGGTCATGGCTAAAGCAATTGATAGTTCCAACTGTCACAGAAAAAATTTACAAGAACAAAACAGATGTGCAAGGTGATGTGCACAAAAGAATCGAATTAGGACAGTAGGGGCGTGCAGGCTATGTTGGCACTCTGACAGACATACACAAAAATATTGTGACCTCAGTTATAACATCACAAAGTGTTGCACAGCTCTTCAATGAGCAGAATCCACACCCAGCAATCTCCAAAGGGTCTGAAAAGATCAGGAAAAATGTAAGGCCGAAATTTCCAGTACAACACAGGCGTTTGTCGGTTCCGGTTGCCAATATAGTCCTCAAGCTAAAATTAAGTTAAAAAAAATGCAATTGATTTGCAATTGATTAAATAAATTAAACTAATACCTAAAAAAAAAAAAAACTTGAACACATTCTACCAGTAAAGACAGAGATTTGTAGACACTGTATTTGAGAAACAATGGAAGTCAATTGCAGAGGAAGTCAATTGCAAAGGAATTCGACTGCGAGTTGCCGATTCAGTGCCTGCTGTAAACAAGGTACATCAACAGGAGAACTTAATAATAATATTGAGATAAGGACACAAAATCTGTAATATCTTGAGTAGAAGGTAGTGGGCCGAGCGAGAACACACTGCCTTGCACACAAAGATACAGTAGGAAGTGCATGTCTATGCATATATGCGCGTGAAGCAATATGCCGTCTGCAAGTTTTGAAAATGTTTGCCCTTAAATACCATATATGTCACTAAGGGACATATGAGGGACTTTTGGGACAGAACAGAAAAAATATAAATAGATATTAGAGAGTGCATGGACCAAATGTTGAAATAATGGTTATTGTTTTTGATCTGGTTTCACAGTCAGCTTACTTTAAATACTCCTATAGATGCTTTACACACCTAACAACCGGATGTGATCTCATATTTCCCTGATTAATAATTTACATTGGAGTAAATGTCTCTCATCAACAAGGCAGTCTCCAAGCCCCATGGAGTGCAAGGTTAATGGCGTACAAGTATGAAAGGTCTAGAGGTTGTTTGACAGGCATCGTGGTTCTGCAGAGACAGAAGAAGGCAATGGCTTAATTGATCACTTGATGAAGGTGAAAGATATAATTGTTTTGTGTATTGTTGAAAGTAATTTGACACTATAGTTCCATACTTCTGTACTGTATATACATTTTTGATATACTGTAGCTTTGTCCGTCATTTAATGAGATTGTATTTATTTATAATCCCCCATAATGTGTTTGAAATCATTAACCATCTCTTTCATAATGTAGTAAACACTCAATAAGCTACTATTTAGGGTGTAATACGTTGAGAATTTGGACACTATGGAAACATCATTTTGCATCACTGAGACTTTATGTTTGATCTGTCCGCAAATTTAAATAAACAGTTGTCAAATGTGTTCTATTTGTATCTATTTAAATGTGGTTCTCTGCTTGCCTAAATAAAGTAAAAAATTGCCAATTGATAAATGTTAAATGCTTTTGTATTTGCTGATTACCACAGGCGGGTCATTCATCCATTAGCTGCCGCTTATCTGGGTCCCGGTCGCATTGGCAGCAGGCGAAGGAGTGCGGCCCAGACAGTCTTTTCCTGGGCCACTGGTCCTGGGTCACCCCCAGGGTCTCCTCCCAGTTGGACGTACCTGGAACACCCCCCAGGGAGACAACCAGGGGGCATCCTAACTATCCTAACTAGTATCGCTAACAACAGTATGATGTTTTTATTGGTGTTCCGACACTGGTAAACAGAAAAGCAATACTCCCGGTGAGTCAATCAAACCAGCGATAGGGTCACCCTTCACTATTTAAGACACCATACAGCCCAATCTCAGCTCATAATAATCATTTAATGCAACAATCTTGTCTGTAGGAGGCTTTAAATAGATACTTATCAGTTAACAAATTGTTTATATATAATTATCTTTATTATTACGACAAGTGGTATTGCTAGAACTAGACCACATACTTAGTGACTGACATTTTGCATTTATTTGTCTCAACCCACATCTGCGGCCAATTCCAATAGCACCAATTGTTCCAGGACGGCGGCCTCCTATAGACTGATAAAATCAAACACGTGCCACCTTTCCCTGAAATGTTCTCAGAGATGTCAGCATTTGGGGGCTCAATAATAACCACTCTGTTGTGCAGCAATGAAGCTAGAGCTAGATGAGGTGTGACTTTAGGTTGTATCTGCTGAAAGCCGACACCACCCTGTAAAATAATTTCATTGATTCATTTCAGAATCTCCTAAGAAAAATGAGACTCTCGTTCACATCAACAAGTCACTGTCAAGAATTTGGAGGGATGGCTCCCAACACTCACCCCTTCTCCATTTCAGCAGTGGTCTTCCAAACATGGCCTTTTTTGCATGAACGTGAGGAGAGCACTGCCTGTCAGCTGCTCCATGGTGCTTGGAGAGGGCACATAGTCGTTCTAATTCTCAGCCAAACTTCTGTCCATCACACCACTTTATCCCTACTTTGGAGCTCAGCTCAGGTCCACACACTGTAACTTTTTGACACATCTCGCAGCCTACATCTCGACAACATTGTCAGCTACCCAGCTCATCTCCAATGTGCACAACAACTCATATTTCTCATATTGAGTGTAGGAGCTATATGTTTTTGTCTAATATCTTTGCAATATCTGTATATATTTGATTAAACCAAAAAGCATATACATTTAGTTTAGATTTTTTTTTTAAGGATATGGGCAGGATAGTCTAGTGGTCTAGGTGTTGGACTCCCAGCCCCAGAGTCAGCCTTGCTAAGATGCCTAACCCCTACCTGCTAATGAATAAACAAAAATACAAATAAAAGCATCTGCTAAATTACTTAATTGTAAATTGAAACAAAAAAATAATACTGTTTATCAAGTGGACCAAATTATTTCTTTGCATTCTGACAAGAGTTAGGGTGATAATGAGTAGAGGTGGATTCAAGCCAGCATGACATACGAGTCAAGCAAAAGGTATAGAAGACATTCTTTGAATGATTTAGGTTCTCAAGAGATTTCCATGAATAAAGGATTAGCTATACAAGCCGTGAGTCAAGCTCTGGTTCTTCCAATTTCTTTACATATTTAAGACCGAGTTTTACAGTCAGCTTAAAGTAAAAGCAGATTGTTACAAAGTTTTACAAAGTGGGAATGACACTAGTAGGACTTCATTGATGTAAGTTGCTGAAACTCGACTTGTTAACCTCATAAAGGCCTCCTGTGAAATAACCTAGCAGGCAAGGTGGGTTGTGAGATTAATTATGTGCAAATACACCCACACCGCATGCCCAAGAATATTTATAACAAAATACACCCATGTCATGAAATTATAAAGGTGATACACCATTGCAGTACCTTGAGGTCTACCTTGTAATTGGAATAAAGAGTATGTTTGCACACCATACTGTATTACAAAATGTAATCTATAGGGTCTATAGATCTGCCTCAAAAATAGCACAGAAACTAAGAACATACCTTTCAATTTCCCCTTTTAAACTATTTAATAATGTAAGTTTCAATTTGCTCAAACGGATGAATGTTTCATACTACAGACCTCCAGAACAGTTTGTTTTAATTTGATACGAGATTATGAAGCAAGGACCAAAACCTTTAAGATAGTTCTGGGGGAACTCATTATTCCTGATTATATCTTCCAAAACAGAATACAAGCGATAAAGTGCCTAATCCATCATAAACTTCATTGTTTTAGCCTAGGATCTTCTCTGCTGATACATTTTTTTTGAGTGCATACATGGATTAAAGGTGCCATCTCTCTTAATGGTGTGAGATATTGTGTGACTGATATGATGCTTTACTTATGAATAATGATCCTGTTTACAGTATTTCAAAGCATCTGCCAGAGCACAGTTTGGAGACCAGTTTTATCAGTGCATATAATCCAGACCTAGTGGCCAATTACCTCAAGGTGCTTCTCTACCCATTGAGTGCTTTAGACCTTGCATCTGTGTTGCATAGTTTATTTTGTGGGGAACATGGTTTAATTTTCACCATCTACAAGCTATCAGGAGTGACTCAGGAGTTTTTCAAAATGTTGGTTTTGTGACTCAGGCAGTAGAATTATTTCAGGGGGAAAGATTCTTTCACATACAATATTCTCAATGTTGTTCATTGTAATTTATATTTTTTATGCAATGTGTTATGCTATTAGTTTGAGATCCCCCAACCCACTTCTCTTTAGGAGTCTTGTTTCAAAAAGTTTTAAAATCACTGCTTTTGGAATTGCCTAAAACTTTAGCTTTTCTAAGGCTGGTTTGATCACAATATTTATTTTATGTTCCGTACATTGGTACATAATTATAAGTACATTTACATTTACAGCATTTAGCAGACGCTTTTATCCAAAGCGACTTACAATTAGTACATTTGTCAACAGTTGAACCGGTTAAGTACAAAATGTTTTTCTATTTACAATGTTTGATTTTTAACGTGTTCAAGTAATTGAACATGGGACCTTTCAGGGTGGTTTCTGAAGTTGAGTGAGCTTCAAATAAGAGGACATACTGAATTCAACCTTAGCTGCCATATCTTTGGAGGCTGATATCAGGGCTGGATTGTCCAGTTACCTTCCATCGTAAAAACGTGCCCCTGTCATAAGTTTTCAAAAAAGAAAGATAAAACCTTTTTAATAAAGCCATTTACAGTAAAGTGAACTAGCATCAACTACTGTATGGCAAATCAGAAGCTGTAAGCAGGAAAGCCCATCTGCTCTGTAGGGCCCTTTAGGCAATATAGTGTCCAAGTACACGGGACAATAGCTTTTCTCTTTAATGATTGGAAGCATTTAGAAGCACCAATGCTTTGGTTTGACTTTGAAGGGGATCGAAGTCATGACCCTCTAAAAGCAAGGCAGGCACACTAACCACAAGGCCAAAGCAGTACCACACACATGGAAGGCGGAGACAACAAAGGATATCTGGGGCGAGTCACAGAGATGTATAGAAAACGCTTATGACAAATAGTTTATAAATGCCAGTAAACACTCACTGAGAAATGTAGTGACATCTTTTGTTGAAACTAAATTACATTGTTTAGGAGAACACTACTAAAATTAGTAAAAAACATTTTAGTGCAGCTGATATTCGCAAATACTGTATGGTTTAGTAGGGTTTTTAGGGGTAACCCTACCAGGGTAAGCATAATTGTGTAGGGAAAAGCAAGACTTAATCTAAACAGCGACATCCCTCATTACATTAACAAATAATGTTTTAATGCAACAACCTTGTAAGTAGTGGCTGTTACACTGCTGAAGGTCAGATTTGAGAGTTGAGACACTAGATTTATAGCTCTAAAATCCTCCCTACAGCACATTAAATTTGATGTTTATTCTTTGTGAAAACAATAATATACGTGTAGATGTAGAAATCTTTGCCCAGACAGTCTTCCCCCAGTCATTGACCTTAACAATACAAGCATGGTTACACAATCCAAGGGTTTCAATGTGAAATTTTATTTCTTCATGTCATCTCACAGAGATATTCTATGTCTATATTATAATACAATGGTATTAGACATACTAAAAACAACAAAACGTAGTTATACAGTATCAGTACATTTATCATAAATAAACTGAGAAAGGTTTTCATTAATACAAACAAACACTATGGAGAAATTTTTATAAATAAATAAACAAATATTTATCCACTAACTGTACGAATGAACTTTGCTATAATGGTTTAAGACAAAGATGGGAAAAATGGAAGGCGAAGGTAACAAACCAAAAGAGAGCTTGGGAAAGTATTGGTTGACTCCACATTGGCCATAATGATTCTGCTTTACATTACACAAATGACATACAGTCAATTTCAGCACTTGAATCAATATAATGGACAAACATAAAAAAGGCACATGGTATAATCCAGTAGTGTTCACACCCTCCAAACATTGCTATTACGTTAATAGCATAGCAAAGCAATAATAGCATAACATAATGCATGTAAGCGTAATAAAATATGCAAGCATCCATAAATAACATTGAAACATGTATACAGTATTTGATTAAAAATAATAATCACGCACCCACCCACAAGGTAGTGGGGCATTTACTGTACTGTAAGAAAGTGCTTGTGAGTGTGTGTATACACACACACACACACACACACACACACACACACACACACACACAGTCTCCACTATATTAGGTACACCTGCTTGTTAATGCAAATATCTACAGTAATCAGCTAAGCACGTGGCAGCAACTCAATGTATAAAAGCATGCAGACATGGTCAGGAGGTTCAGGTGTTCAGACTAACCGTCAGAACGGGAAAGAGATGTTGAAGAAATGCGATCTGAGTGACTTTGACTGTTTGGTTGGTGCCAGACGGGCTGGTTTGAGTATCTAGGAAACTGCTGATCTCCTGGGATTTTTACACGCAGTCTCTAGAATTTACAGAGAATGGTGCGAACAACAAAAAAACCTCCAGTGAGCAGCAGTTCTGCGGGGCGAAGATGCCTTGTTAATGAGAGAGGTTAGAGGGGAATGGCCAGATTGGTTCCAGCTGACAGGAAGGTGACAGTAACTCTTATAGCCACGCATTATAATAGCTCAGAAAAGAATCTCTGAATGCACAAGTCAAACCTTGAAGTGGACAGGCTGGGCTACAGCAGTAGTGGTACAGTATAGACAGAAGTGTAATAATAATAAAGTGACTGTGTGTATGTATGTATGTATGTATGTATGTATGTATGTATGTATGTATGTATGTATGTATATATACACACCCTTAATTAATTCTTATAGATTTGACATCAATAGTGACACAAGAAGAAGATAGAAAGAGCAACATTCATATGGCCTAGTGTACGTTGAGAGGGACGTAGTTACCAGTAATGCACAGGACACATTCACACCTGCAAATTGACTGACTAAATGACCTGAAAGACTCTAGACAAACACTTTGAACACACTGCTTTCCAAGAGGCCAGTGGCTTTGGGAGTCATATCCAAAATTAGCATCAGTTGAGCTAGGTTAGCATCAATAACAGATAAAATATGTGGGTTTAAGGACTCCTACCACCTTTTGGCAATTTCTGCTATGGTAAATGCTAACATACCCTAATAAGATTTTTTTAAAGGTGGAAGTTTAAGAGAGACATTTCATTTTTTAAGGTGGTTCATGTAGTGTCCTTGCAATTGGTAGTTTTAGTGATCTAAACCTCAGACTGTGGTGCTTCACTGTTCAGTAATTGTGCTTGCTTTGATACGCACACAATCGTCTTTTGTAAAAACTGTACTTACTCTGATTAAAATTTCTCATCAATACATAACATTTCTCAGTTTTAATATAAAATACCCTTTTAGAAAATAAATAAACACATATACTGTAAATAGCATTCTACATTTGATAAGCCCATCCTTTAGTAAAATAAACATACAATACATTATTTTGTCTTCAGCTTTATAAATAGAACAGAGATGTTGTAATATTCTATTTTTGATATGACTGCCCTTTTGCAAAACAAATCTACATCTGATATGCTTTACTTTCAGGTGTAAAATATACAGAATATAGACATATTAAGGCAGAGCAGCTCTTTTAAAACACTGCAGTTTTTTTAACTAGTTTTGCATTGAGGCTTAATTTATGATTATTTTCCATTAATCAACAAAACAAACGAGGAAAACACAAATGAAAGAAATCTTGCTAAAAATATAATTCACAATTGATCTCACAATTGATACAATGTATTGGAATTCATTTGTACAAAGTGATACCACGTATCTTTCTGGTAATTTTTGCTGTAATGTGAGATAAAAGAATGGAATAGAGATGTGGTCACTCTACTGGCCTCTGTTTAAAATAAGTTCACTTTAAATATACCTCAAAATAATGTATCCTCATGGATCATAATGATCCGGAACACAGAGGGAGATGAAAACAAACTGTTTGGGTGGCGGTGATAAGTCTACCCATTTTTATGTACGTCTGTGCTGTGGCTAGTCTCTTTATGCTGCACCTTTCATTTTTGCAGTGACTGCTTTTATAAACCATTGTTATATTCCCAGCTTCTCTGTGTATTTGCAGCGCGTTTCTAAAATGCCGCCCTTTCGTTGTCAAATCTGTGCATGTGCTTTCTGTCTTTGATTGAGTTTTGAATTTGCATTTGATTTTTCAGCCTGCTTGTAATGGACTGGGCTTTCTCAGCCAGTGCAGGTTACATATGGTACATGTATACAGTATGTTTACAATTCAACCAGTGTTAAATGCAATCCAGTAGTTGACAAACACAATCTCTAATAGAGCTAAGTATAAAATCTTTATAACCTACAAAATCAACACTGAGAGTAATATAAACCAAATATAAAACTTGCTATGGTGTTTACTGGTGTGTCCTTTTGAGTTAAGACCTGTAAGGAAAAACCAAAATAAAACAACAATTTTAATATGTGTTACTACTGACAAATATATCTGTATCTAACTATGGAATGTCTTAGTGGAAGACAGCATATATAGTTTCATTAAAATTTTATAAAATAATAGATTTCCGTGTGTTTCCAGTGGTTAATTAACATTTAATACAGGATGACTGCAGTCTTCCCATATCTAGTGACTCGACTACGATTAATAAAAGGATTGATACTTATAAAAGTGGATTTATTTATGATGCTGGGCTACAATTAGGTCATTTAGCAGATGTTTTTATCCAAAGAAACTTACAATTACATGCTGCCATTACATGGAGCAGATTGGGGTTAGGCATCTTGCTCAAGGATGCTTACAGGTAGGCCAATCCTGGGGCTTGAACCCACGACCTTCCGGCTGGGAGTCCAAAACCTAGACCACTAGACTATGCTTCTATGCCACCACTATGACTATGCTACTACAAGTATACAAGTATACAAGAGCAAAGTAAGCACACAGATCTTACTAGACATCTTTGGTATCCGGATGGGCCCACTGCTACTGCCGTCTCCTCCACCCGTCAGAGCTCTGATTTCAATAAGGTAGTCCTCCCCAGAAGGAATTTGCAGCTCCACACTGGTCTTATTGGTTTCCAGCACACTCGTCCGGCCCTGCCAGTTTTGACGGTACATGACCTGGAACAGAGAACGCATTTGATTCAATAAATATTGCATCACACATATACACATATATATATATATATATATATATATATATATATATATATATATATGTGATGCAATATTTATGTGATGCAATATGCAATATATATATACACACACACACACATATATATACATACACACATATACATATACATACACACATATACTG
>JAODLI010051521.1:0-16403 GCA_027575585.1 Percopsis omiscomaycus | reverse complement strand
AAACAGCCCGCCCTCCCCTCATTAACACTGAGAATCTCCTGCGAGAGATATCCCACAGGAGGCTCATAACTCTCCACAAACTCTACCCCAAACAGCCCTCGGACCATTCCGGGACCCTGTATACCTGTCATAATTAGTGGTAGAATCAGAAAGGGCTTTCTAAATGCCACTAAGGTGGACAGAAAAGGAGAGAAAATAGCCACTTTATCTAATTTCTACGCAAGCAGGTATCTCTTGGAGATTTTGTGTCTTTTGAGTACCTCTGTGCTGTCCTTAAATGTTCACCTCGTATTCTGTTAGTAATTATTTACAGACCTCTAAGACACTCGGCCAAACATTCTTTTGAGGAGCTTAGCAAACTGTCTGCAATCTACACTGATTTTTAATGTTTTGTCCCAGTTGAAGACCTTCAACATCCATGTAGATAATCCAATCCATACCTATGCAAGAGACCTAAACTCACTGTTTTGACGCTTTTGGTCTCTCACAACATCTAAAGGGACCTACTTACTCACAAGGGCACACTTTGGACCTCATTATCATTAAGGGTCTCCACATCTCAATTACATGGAGTGGGACCATATGGAAATGTTTAATCAATATAGATAGACCGGCCAGGCCTCTCAGGTCACTAGACTCAAAACTTAATCAATGTTTAATTTGTTCTTTGCTTGCTGCACTTTGAATTGCCACTTAGTATGAAATGTGCTATTGTTATGGAAAAATTTAGTAATATACCACACTGGAACAGAGAGAAATATATGGTCTTTGTAAATTAATTTAATTGTAAGATCTTGCAAGAAATGGATACAGTTCACACACAGTTACAAGCCTGTCTGTGGAGTGTCCCACCAGGGAAGGTGGGAACAAACCTTTTATACACATGATGAGGTCAAAGGTTAGGGGGGTAGGGTTTAACCCTAGCAGCCTTATGTTCTCCTGTGACATCTTCATAAAACCCCCTCCTATCTTCAGGAGATGGAAGAAGTTGAAGAGGTTGTCCAAATAAGAAGGGGTGGGGTGAAAGGGGGATGAAAGAGCCTGAACCCAAGATGCAATTAACATACTGTACCAACCCCCTTTCACAAACACTGCCAAATGGGTGTGTGTTCTTTAACAAAGCAACTGTCTAAACAGATAGAATTGTAAAACACAGGATTGTATACATGTAATATGTAGTCCAAGATAAAATATTCCATAACACTATATAAATAAGGCTGCCTTGCCTTCGTTACCTCCATATTGAATCCTCACTCATTCAGCAAAAAAATAAACCACCGTTCATGGACCGGAAACTATCTAGTTGTTTACATTCTCCGTTCACTTCCATTGTTTCTACCAAACTACCAGTAGATGCGTCAATCAGCTTTGTAGACTATTACAAGTATGTTACTAAGAAACAAGCAATGTATGTGAATGGAGGATGTAATAAACAGAAACAAGGAATTGTTTCACGGCAAACGTAATTGTGAGGAACTTAGTTGAGGCATTAACAAAAGTTCAATCTCCCTTTAATGCACTTTACAAATGTCCTTGACTTGAACCCCTTCACTACAACCGTCCCTCTCCCACTGTTCTCCAGATGATCGCCAAATCTGGCGATCCATCTGTGGGCCGGCAGCACCAGAGTCACCCGGAGGAGACTGAGGAGGAGCTACGAGAGCACCAGGATGGCACCACACTGCCGTCAGGGGTGACCATCAAGCAGGAGCCCCCGGACCCCCAGGAATTGCCAGAGGAGCCAACACAGAACAGGGAAAGGGCTGAGCAGGAACTGCTCTTCAGACAGGTATGACCGCCACAGAATACATTTGCACAGCCACACACTGTATTGTTAGGGAGGACGTTGTGTCCAAGGAATGGACAGAACAAAATCATTGTTCCTCCATTAAAACTTTAAATATATTTTTTGCTAAGATACTTTTAATTTAAGGTAGATTCAATTAAGGAAAATGTTAATATATATTTAACACTAAAGCAATTTCTGTAGAGATGACGATCAGCTTTACAGATAGAAATATGTTTTTGAGAAATAATAGAAGTGAGAAATCTACAGTAAAATAATGCCAGCAAGAGTGTCATTGCCACTGGCCATTTTATCTCAGAGTAAGCAGAAATTACAAACACTAACTTTAATAAAAGGGACAAATAAATAGAGTACCACAGCGTTAAAGTATACAATGCGAGCCAAACACACTAATACAATTTAGGACTGTAAGAAATGTTGCTTTCTGCCAAGTGGTGAACAATGTTATTTAATACCGAGGCAAAAGTATGGCCACCTTTTGGCTATAGTTTTGATTTGCAACAGTTATTCATCCCCTTTGTCCCTAAGCACATTCCATTTTATGTCGAGGGACCACCAGACCCAACTAGAAGTGTTGTCATCCCCCTATTGCCATAAAAAAACATCATTGTAATTGTGTGTGTGTGTGTGTGTGTACAAGCAGCAGGCACTCTTGTTGGAACAGCAACGAATCCACCAGCTGAGGAACTACCAGGCATCAATGGAGGCTGCTGGCATGTCAGTCGCCTTCCCAGGGCACCGCCCCCTCTCCAGGGCCCAGTCCTCTCCAGCCTCTGCTTCCTCCTTCCCAATTTGTGTCCCATCCCCGGATCCGCCCTCCAAACCTCGCTTTACCACAGGTCAGCATCAGCCACTGTTTTGATTGTGTTTTTAAAGTTTAAAGCTACAGGAATCTTGATAGAAAAATACGTTATTCCAAAATATATTATATATGTTGGTATACATGTTATTAGCAGAGGTGTTGAAAATCACCATATTGTAGTCATGCTTTACAATTTGGTCATTTAGTAGACGCTTTTATCCAAAGCGACTTTAATGAATTTAATTAAAGACTCACAGGGTGATTTAAATTGTCATTTAAGAGATTTGAGAAATTAAGAGTAAAAAGAAAAAGTCCTTGTTTTATTAAAGCACTGGAACGGACAAGGTCACATGTATTTGTGTCTGTCCCTCAGGGCTGGTGTACGACTCTCTGATGCAGAAACACCAGTGTATGTGTGGCAACACCAACAGCCACCCAGAGCACGCCGGACGAATCCAGAGCATCTGGTCTAGGCTGCAAGAAACTGGACTCAGGGCACAATGCGAGGTACGTCATTTTCTGATTGAAATCTGGAGTCAGGAGAATATTAAGTTAGCTGCTGCCAGAAATGTGAAAATCGGAGCCAAATTCAAGTTTCTGTTCCAGATTATAGCTTCAAAATATGCAAATGGGAAGCAAATGTGCTTCTCTGGAAACGTTCAAAATACTCAACATTTCCCTGACTGTTACTTTTATTGAATTGCTTTAAAAGCTCATTTGTATTTTAAACGAATCGCAACACTGTTCTTGTCATAACACACATTCAGAATACTGTATGTACAATGTTGTATTACTAGCAAGTTGAGCCTCATTGTGCGTGTGTATGTGTGCAGTGTATTCGTGGGAGGAAGGCCACTTTGGAAGAGCTGCAGACGGTTCATTCTGAAGCCCACGTCCTGCTCTATGGAACCAACCCACTCCGACAGAAACTAGACTGTAAGGAGACACACACACAGACACACACCCACACTTGCACACACCACACAAAATCAATAAAAACATGAGCTAACAAAACCAAGTTCTCTGGATTAGCTGGAATTCGCTGGATTTGATTGTTGACAATTAGACGTGATGCCGGATATATCGAATATACATTATATTGTTGATCATGGTTTCAACTCTCTACTTGCATTATGTATATGTTTCAGTTAACTTGAGAACACACACTAATGTGCGTGTGATCAGTCTTGCACTTTCCTTACAAGACCTGAATTAGCCGGATGTGAATTCACAAGAGGAACAAAGATGCCAGACGTTGTACTACTTCATCCATGGACATAGAATTGAGCCCAGTTTGTCTTGACTGGTTGAATTTCCTCTTTACACTGGTGTGTTTGTGTTCCTTTGCTAGGTTCTATCACTCCTATGTTTGTAAGGCTGCCATGTGGAGGGGTTGGGGTAAGTTTTCATCTTTCTCTGATTTTTCACTTGACATAGGGTATTTTATGCTGTTTGCATGTGTGTATGTGTTTCTGTTTGTATGAGGTTGGTGTGTTTCTGCTTTGTGTTTATAGGTGTTTTTCTTATTGTCCTGTGTATGCGCCATTTTGTGTGTGTGTGTGTGTGTGTGTGTGTGTGTGTGTGTGTGTGTGTGTGTGTGTGTGTGTGTGTGTCTTCCAGGTGGACAGTGACACCATTTGGAATGAAGTCCACTCCTCCAGCGCTGCGCGTCTCGCTGTCGGCTCAGTGGTTGAGCTAGTCTTCAAAGTGGCGGCCGGAGAGCTGAAGGTAGGTTCGCTTGTTGTTCATATGGAACACCAAATAGACCCTTTTCACAGAGGTACCTTAGGAAAAACACAAGCGTACTGTAGCTCAAAACATTAATTGTAGGTCAATTTCATTTACGTAATGTATAATAAAATAATAATTTTACATATTAATATGCCGCTTATTTGTTAAGTTAAATACACACCTTTTGTTGTAGTGTTATAGTAACGCATTGCTTTGTAAGGTAAAGCTAAAATGTTGAGCATATTGTAATTTAATTATATCCATTTGAAATAATTTTCCACCGGGTCACACCCAGACACCAAATTATAAAAACTATCAGAGGTGCAAATAGAAAGGCTTTCGTGAATGGACAGAATTACCTCGTCAGACAAAGATAGCAGATTTACATTTACAGCATTTAACAGACGCTTTTATCCAAAGCGACTTACAATTAGTACATTTGTCAACAGTTGAACTGGTTAACCAGTTCACCAGTTTTTGCAAGCAGATAACATTCTCCTAGAATAAGGACAGCATCATGTAACAGGTTACTTTACCTATGCATTTGCACAACATACTTGAAGGTTTATCATTTGCTTCTCAAAACAGTCAATAATTTCAATAATGTAAAGTTATCATTCACTCTTCAAACTGTCAATAATTGCTGAACTGCAACGTTCTTAATATTCTTAGAGCTGATCTAACAGAGTAGAAAGAAGTTAATTTTTATTTTTATTTTTTAGCAGATAAACAATTAATGCAGATAAAGCTATAATGCAATCAAGGTCCTTTTAACACATTATCCTATAAGACTTAAGCTGTTACATTAATGGTAATGGATTTATTTTAGTGCTTGTGGTAGACTGTACAGGTTATGAGCCAAACACCTAAACAAAGTTGATTAAATCCCAAGTAACTTTTTTGGTTACGATTTGAAGAATTGGCAGAGGTTAGAATATTTTTTAACATGCTAATATCTCATGTTAGGTTGAAACTTTAAGCAGGGAAGTGAAACACATGAACGTGGTGACATGAACAAAAAAAGCTTTCAAAAGCTTGATGACAACACCCGGAATTGTGATATTTAACAAAGAAGTATTTATTGCACTGTGTATGTGTGCAATCCTCAGTTGTACAGTATGTGGGTAATGAATGAATACAGAGGGAACTCTGAAACTGATCTCTGAAAATAGAAAATGGTTTGAGAACCTATCCATGGAAAAAATCTGTCCTAGTGAATTTAACCTCAGTATACAAAGTTCTGTGTTGTCTCTTGTCTTCCAGAACGGCTTTGCAGTGGTTCGCCCACCCGGACACCACGCAGAAGAAAGCACTCCCATGTAAGGCTGTAGTCTTGTCAGCGGGTGCCATCCATACACATTCAGTCCATAACACATGCAGACACACACTCTCAGTGCACAGTGACATAAGCTACCAGGTTTCTTTGCTTAAGTGCTCTCCCCTGCACTTCTCACGTGCATATTGTGCTCATAATTCACTCTATGGTTTGAAAATGTTTTTCTTTTAACACAATTAAAATATCTTTATGTTGGCATTATTATTATTCTGGATCGGCACATAAACCGACCCTTGCTGTTTCTCTTGTTGTACCAGGGGCTTTTGCTATTTCAACTCGGTAGCCATCGCAGCCAAACTGCTGCAGCAGAGGCTTAACGTCAGCAAGATTCTCATCGTGGACTGGGTCAGTTCACCATTTTATATGAGCATAAAAAATTTATTTGTCTGTGCAAATTGCGTAAATGATTTGCATAATGTCTTTAGAAATACTGTACATTTTTGGAAAGGTTTTAGATGTGGCATTGAGGTCTTAATCCAGCACCTGGTTTATAGTGTGTATTTATTGGCCTAACAAAGCATGGGTCCCCGTGCACACACACACCACTTTGACACCATTAGGAGATATGTGCAAATATTTCAGGGATGAGGGATTTCATGGTGATTGGAGGCAAAACATTAACTCTGCTCTAGTATTATGCATGTATACACTACTTGGATACATACCCTAAACTACTACTGGGATTGGATTTCAACATATTATTAATATTGCAACTTTCTGTTAATTTCGGTTGTAATTACCCACAGGATGTTCACCATGGCAACGGTACACAACAAGCCTTTTACGATGACCCCAATGTTCTCTACCTGTCCATCCATCGCTATGACGATGGAAACTTTTTCCCTGGCAGTGGGGCACCAGATGAGGTGTGTCTGGCCATATGCAATGGCATCCACACATAAAGTAATAATCCTTAGTGCTCTAGATTGTGTGTTGATATAAGGCCACAAGGCAATATGGATTCGACATGCACTCAGTTCCTGAAATCTGTGTATTAAATACATCTTCGCAATGTGCCAAATTTATGATGGATATTTCCAAGGAAAAATCCTCTTGTAAACAGAAAGTGATTCATCCAATGGCTGTACTGTTGTGCTGTTTTTGTATAACACGCTGCAATACTAAAATATAAGGAATAGGAATATTATTAAGCAAAACAAGCATGAAGTAAAAAAACATTTTAACATATCACTTACAGTAAGAATAGATGCCAGATTTTCACACATACACACACACTTACCTTGGCAGGTGGGCAGTGGACCAGGAGTGGGCTTTAATGTTAACGTTGCGTTCACCGGTGGTCTGGACCCTCCCATGGGAGACGTAGAGTACCTGGCTGCCTTTAGGTAAGCATATTCTATATATATACTGTATGTTATGCTGTGTTTATGTTGTTTTTATGTAAAGCATATATATATATACACGCAGATTCATAGCGAAGAACACAAGCATTGACTATACACAGGTACTGCCACATTGGAAGTTGCCCGGTATGGAGTTTTTCACTCAGCAAATACACCGATCAGCCATAACATTATGACCACCTGCCTAATATTGTATAGGTCCCCCCTTTTGCCGCCAAAACAGCCCTGACATGTCGAGGCATGGACTCCACTAGACCTCTGAAGGTGTGCTGTGGTATCTGGCACCAAGACATTAGCAGCATATCCTTTAAGTCCTGTAAATTGAGAGGTGGAGCCTCCATGGATCGGACTTGTTTGTCCAGCACATCCCACAGTTGCTTGATTGGATTGAGATCTGGGGAATTTGGAGGCCAAGCCAACCTTGAACTTGTTGTTGTGTTCCTCAAACCATTCCTGAACCAGTTTTGCTTTGTGGCGGGGCGCATTATTCTGTTGAAAGAGGCCAATGCCATCAGGGAATATCGTTTCCATGAAAGGTTGTTCATGGTCTGAAATAATGCTTAGGTAGGTGGTATGTGTCAAAGTAACATCCATATGAATGGCAGGAACCAAGGTTTCCCAGCAGAACATTGCCCAAAGCATCACACTGCCTCCGCTGGCTTGCCTTCTTCCCATAGTGCATCCTGGTGCCATGTGTTCCCCAGGAAAGCGGTGCACACGCACTGGGCCATCCACGTGATGTAAAAGAAAACGTGACTCATCAGACCAGGCCACCATCTTCCATTGCTCCGTGGTCCAGTTCTGTTGTTGTCAAAGTCGCACAAATCTTCATGCTTGCCCATTTATCCTGCTTCTAACTTTGAGGACAAAAGGTTCACTTGCTGCCTAATATATCCCACCCACTGACATAATCATAATCACATAGTCATAATGTTATGGTTGGTCAGTGTAAAGAAATACTCATAAATACTTGATTATTAGGAAATAAATCTGGCTCTGTGTAAGATTTACAGAAAATGGCCTTTAGCGATTTTAAAATCAAGATTAGATTAAGATTTATTTCCTTAAGATTTTGTTAATGCCAATTTATGTTTTGTTCAAATTAATAATAAAAAAAAAAGGCTAATGGTTTTAAATTACAAAAATTTCAAACCGATTTTTTTGAATCAGCTAATTTTCTCTGAAATGTTTTGATCATAAATAACTGTACTAGGTTATTCCACATGAGTTTTGGAGTTAACTCCAAAACAGTTAGACACCAGGGAGATGTACACTCCAAGATATACTGTGTATATACAGATGTGTATATATATATATATATATATATATATGTATTTTCTTAATTTGCTTGTGTTTTGTCTATTTGCATGTGTTCTCTTAAGTGCGTTGAGCTCTCAGAGCCACCGTAGTAAAATCTGTTAAAAAAAACGAAACAACTAAAAAATGTATCCTTCTAACCTTTTTAACCCTCTGCGTCATTTCTTCAGGACGGTGGTGATGCCCATAGCCAATGAGTTCGCTCCGGACATTGTGCTGGTCTCTTCGGGCTTTGACGCCGTCGAGGGTCACCCTCCCCCGCTGGGCGGCTACACTCTGACATCTAAATGTAAGTGGAATAAGTGAAACTTCAACTGGAATAACTTTAAACAACAGACTTTAAACAAGCGGCAATGTTCCTTATCAACCTCCTTTTCCACCATCGTCTTCTCTGTTTTCGCTCACAGGTTTCGGCTATCTGACCAGACAGTTGATGACGCTGGCCGGGGGCAGGGTGGTCCTAGCTCTGGAGGGGGGTCACGACCTTACGGCCATCTGTGATGCCTCTGAGGCCTGCGTGGCAGCCCTATTAGGCCAGGAGGTGAAAGATGTTGGCAATCATCCATATTCTCACTAACCATTAGTAGAAGTACAAATCATACAGTACTACTCCAGTAAACATTCTAGCCATGTATCACCTCCAGTAATAGTGGAAAAAGGAGTAGAAGCGCTTCATGGTTAGTATTTCTACTGCAACAGATCTGTGGTTAATACTTCTACTGAAGCAGATATATGATTAGTACTTTTGGAGTAGACACATGTTTAATACTGTGCAGTGCATTGATGATTAGAAATAGCCAATGGGAGATAAATGGTGAAACAACGACCTAGAGCTCTTGCATCAAAGCCGTAAATAAAGAGTTTGGACAACTTGGTTTCAACTGGTATGCCCTATGATTGGTTCAGGGGCTGTCATGTGACTCACAGGCACCTCCTTGTTTATCCATCACATTATATTACACTCATGTGGCTGAAGGATTAATGTAATTGATTGTACTTCATACAGTGTTTATCAGCAGGAATGGGACATTTGTATTATAACTAAATGTGACTTTTGCAAATGTGATAGTGCCAATGGTAATTATGTTGTTTAAAAAAAGTTGTATGTTTTCAAAAAATTTATTCAAATTTTAAATGTACTAGTAAATACTACTTTATTAATACTTTTTCTCACAAAGCTTGATATACATGTGGGAATTGAAGCACTGTATTATCTTATTTTGCATTAGGCAGACAGAATTGTTTGCAACAGAACTTACCATGTAACGAATTGCCCGAATATTTGGAAATAGACGAATTCTACATGATTTCTTTCATAAACATCAGAAAACAGCCTCCCTGTGAAAATTGACTACATACACTGGTTGTGAACAGGGGTGCTACGTTAGAGATTTTATACAGTTTATTTACAGTTATAGAGTTAAACAGACACAGGTGTGTCTCTAGGGATCCTTGCCATGTTGTCAGACACTTATAATAACATGTATAAGCCTGACAGTGGTGAAAACAAGTGCTTTACTTTGCTTGCCCCATAGGATTACATTGAATAGCCTTTTGAACTTGGGTAACAAAATGGCAACTATTGTGGAGTTGTCCAAACTCCACTTTATTTACAGCTTTGTCCTGCATTAATCTAGGCTGACACCTTGTGGAAGGTAATGAAAATGCATGTGTCCTGTGTCCTTTTTTTTCCTCAGCTGGATCCACTCTCAATGTCTGTCCTCGAGCAAAGGCCCAACATCAATGCAGTCCTCTCTCTTGAGAAGGTTCTGGAGACACACAGTAAGTTCAAGCCCTTATAATACAAGGCACACACACACACACGCACAGAGGGAATACAGACATCCACCTGGGTATAAGTGTAGTTAGATATGAACAGGGGTCCAAGCCAAATAATCCCATACAGTAAATACAATTGTTATTGTAATATACAATATTATGTATGCAAACAAAGCTATTGCTTTTAATAATTTGTAGTGATTTTGTAATTGTAACTGATTTAGTCTTTTTCATACTCACCTACTGGCTAAGCCTAAATGAAGCTTTTATAAGCAATGGTTAAGAAATGGGACTCTTACAACCACCCTTTCCTCCCTTTTCCACCATCTTCCTTCAGGTAAGTACTGGAGTTCGGTGCATCGCTTGTCCCCCCGGTTGGGCCTGTCCCTGCTTGAAGCCAAGAGGAGCGATTCAGAGGAGGCCGAGGCAGTCAGCGCCATGGCCTCTCTCTCTGTGGCCAATACCAGCACCATGGACCAGAGGTACTTCCTTCCATTAACCTTAATGCTAACCTACCACTAACTATACTTTGTTAGCAAGAAAGGCACGGTGAGAATGAATATGAAATGTGTGGTTTCAAACCAGCTGCTACTTGGTACTTCTAGTCTAGTGGATTTAGTCAACTCTGCTAGCCGGACTACCGGCCTCCGCTACCAGACCCTTACGGCTGGCACCTCCGTCGCTCTGAGTCGCTCAGCCCAGTCTCGACTGTTTTCTGTTCTGGTGTCACAATGGTGGAATGAGCTTCCGGCAGCAGTCAGGACAGCAGAGTTATTCAGAATCTAGCTTGGTACCTCGACCAGTGACCTTTCCACCTTATATTACTCATAACCATCCCATTAACTGAAGTTCTCTATGGCAATCCTTTATCTTTTCTATCTTTTACCTTAAAAAAAAAAATCCTTCTCTTTCCTGCTCTGTTAGATCAGTACTTTGCCGGTATTTAGGCTATTAGCAATTACTTCGAGGATTGAATGATATGTTGGTAATGTATGTTGTAAAATGTATAGCTAAGTTAGCCCTGATGACATGCTGCTGTCATTATTCAGAATGACAGCAGCAGATATAACAAAATGTTGTTTGCTTACGATTACTGGTGTATGACCCATTCAGCTATTGAAAAATTGACAAATGTACTAATTGTAAGTCACTGACATACAGTTACATTTATTTTAAACCTTAACAAGTGATTAGAATGTGCCATCCAGTGAAAGTATTTAGCATTGATCTGAAGAAAGATTTTGCAAAAATTCAATGTGGAATCGGGTCAATGTGCCAGCACTACAACTGTGTACTGTGTGAGTAGGTTTAAAGTCTATAAAAGTCCAGAGGTTATCAGCCGCTAAAGTGCAGCTGGAGGCCTAAGTAACGATACGATGGGAAAAATCAAGGGTGTAATGAATAGTTTAGTTATTTTCCTCTCCTGTTTGCCTTTTAGGCCTGAGGAGGAACCCATGGAAGAGGAGGAACCACTGTAACGGAGGGACCCATTAGGGTGTACTGTCACCACTGACCTGTCCGGAGATGCAAAATGCAAATAGTCTCCACAGATCCCTTCAATTTAAGTCACCTCAACCCCGCTCACCATGTCCGTCATCTTGTTGGCGACCCCTCAGTGAATGAGGGAGAGGGGGTGGGCTCAGCATCAGAGCAGGGAGCCAAGATGGAGACTAAGAGGAGGACTGAATTGGGGAAGGAAATTAAAAAAACTTAAAAGCTCAGCATTGCTTTGTGGGACTCAATGACGCACATTTTTCTGCCAGTCTCCGCACCCCCAACCCCCAAGTTAGCCCAAAGTGGCTAGCAACGTGACCACAAATGAAGGCTGTAGACACGTGTATTTGGAGCAGGGGCAAATTAAAGATGGGTTGTGGTTAGCAGGAGTAAAAAGCTTCAGTGCAGAATTTTCCGGTGCTTTATACAGCTGCCCTCTGACCAAATGTGAACACGACTATGGACACATCCAGCTGTCCAATACAGCTTGGGATTTTCTCTTCTCTATTTTTCCCCTAGAAAACAAAGGGCATCACAGAGAGTTAGTGGTTATATGTTAAAAGATGTGTTCACTGTGGACTTTGATTGGCCGAAGCATAGGAAGGCTTTTGCAAAGATTTGATGACCTTGCGGTGAGACCGTCATCCGACTATAATGAGTCTGTAGTTCTAAAAGGGTGTGTCACAGGGTCAACGAATGAGGAGTGCCTTGGTGCGTGTCCGCTGGATTTCAGGATTGTTCAGGAAAAGAAGATTGCCTTAAAATTAAACACGTTTTCTCGCTAAGCTAGAAAGGCGAGAGCAGGTCACGGAATGTTTCCGGTTATCAAGGAGAAGAATGACAAAACTAAAGCAAACTATCTTTTAGCATGTTTACTTGGAACGTGACGCAGACAGAATTTATGTCTCCTCACAGCCTCTCCTGAAGAGTTACTTTACTTTTGGATGGATCTATTTTTCTGTAAAAAATAAATAAATAAATAAACAATTGCTTTGTACAGGTAGTTGCCAGCTTCTGTAAAAAATGGGCAAACATAGAGATAATCAAAATCAAATTAGACTGAACGCTTCTCAAAAGGTTTAGCCTTTTATGTAGCTTCCCTTTAACCTGAATCATCATTTTGTAAACCACGTAAGGCATGCGTTCGAGCAGAGACAACAGAAAGTTTTTGCAAGATTTGAATGTTATCCCAAAACAGGAAGTAAAGCAGGAGAAGCCAAAGCATGAATTTGCATTTAATCCTTCTACACCACTAGCTGGTAAAATACCAAGTTCACTGTTTACTAATCTACTTTTTTAGCCTATCATGTTATCATTTATTTATGTGTGCTGATTGACTTCTCACACCTTGCCAGTTGGCAACTACCTTGGTTTCCTTTGTGAGAACTTACACATGTACATTGAATTGAATATATTTTGAAAGGCAATAATCTATTGCCTGTTTGTGACTACAGTGTATGATTTTGACAGCAAGTTGTTGATTCACCATATCAAACATGTTTGGTGAATGTGTCCACTTTTATTTTTTTAATGTATAGGATTATTTTTCTAAAGTTTTAACTTTTAGTTTTTTGTTCTCAGTAGACCTAGGGTTAACATTTACATACTCAATGACATTGTTACTCTTTCCTTTTCTTTCTTTCTTTCTCTCTTTCTCTCTTTCTCTTTCTTTTATTTATCAACAATAAGGGGCAACACTATTTGTATGGTACAATACCTTTCTGCAATTTCAAAAATTGTGTATTTATAACATCTACTGTTTATAGCACATTTGTATATGGAAAATCTATACATATATTCTAAGTAATGACAGCTATGATGTTGTGAATGAAAACAGTATGGCGTGTGATATTATTCCATGGACTAAAAAAAAGAAGAAAAGCAGGATTTTAACTAGTCATGAACTGCACTGTTTAAAGTTGCCCAAGTGAAATTTTGCCATACAGCTTTACAATGGCAAATGAATATGTATCACCCAAAAAAAACATATCACTTTGTTGCCTAATTGATGCGTTTGCCATAGTGCATGAGTGATATGCACATGCCTTTCAACTGTGATGACATCACCACACACTTCCAAAAAATAAAAAAATAATTTGGAAGCCATTTTATGTAGCTAGTAGAGTATAGCTAAGGTTTAGAAAAGGAGGGGTTACTGATGTCTGTTATCAGACATTGGAGTACAATGATTGTGAAATGGCATTTTATCCTACCTCGTGCAGAAAACATCAACCAGATTGATAAATATTATTTATGTGCAGGCATTGTACTGCCATAACTCACTCCCATGAAATCAATGTCTCCTCCTTTTCTACTACCTTTGCATTATTTGAGTCTACTTCTATAAGTTGATACAAACTACCATTATTTGCTATCCTTGGCTAAAGAAATTAGCCCAAATTATTCCTCACCAGGAAACTTTTTTTAAAAACACTTATTAATGATGACCATCATGTTTATCTTAAGTTCCTATAATTTTTATAGATTTGTACATTTTTGGAGGATAGATTTGATTGTTTTATTGTGTCCAACTAAACATTCCCATTGTTTAATTTGGCTTAACATTCATTCTTTTTTTTTACCTGAATTTGAGATTAAGCATTTTTATAGAAACTTTTACAATATTCAGATGTTTATTTTGCTGTCTACTCGCGCCAACTTTAACTATTTGCATGGTTTGTGAGTCAGCATGCCTGCTTGTCTATGTAACAAAATGTATTTGCACAATAGAACACTTGAGGACTTATGGCCTCTCATGATAACTCATTACACCAACGGGACAGACTATTGCTCATTTGTCTGTCCAAATGATTCCACTGACAAATATTTGATATTGTTATTATTAAGTATTGTTTACAATAAGTGATTCTAACATGATTCAGCACTTAAAAGGTATATAGAAATGAGACTGTACTTAAGATAAATATGCTCTGCCAAATCTCTGGTATATTCACATAAAAGACTTTCCCAAAGAATGTTTTTTCAAAAAATGTTGAACGGACACTACAGTTGAGAAATTAAGGTTACTGATTGAAAAGAATCCTGCAAATTGTCCGGAGAAGGGAATCTTTCTTTTATTGTCTTTCCCACCTTAGCCAGTTCTATATATAACCACTGTGGCTCAAGAGCAATTCTTGGTTTACATATAAATTAAAAAAGGTTTTTTGTTTGTTTGCTGTTTGTCTCTCTATTAATGAAATGTGTATGTTGTTTTTCTTTTGGGACATAGGCTTTGGACATTTCATTACTGATGTCATCTATAAAAAATATTTAAAACAAAAAAAATACAAGTGTCTTAATTTTTGGTGTTATTGCTCCCATTGTTTGTTCAATAAACCCATTAAATGTTTTGCAGGCTGACCTCTGCTTGTGCAACATCTGGAATTGTCTAACATTATTTATTATTGATTTACTTTTTCCTCATCTATAATCGGTGGGCTGCATGTTGGATCTCCGGCATGGGCTTACCTTTGATATGCCTAACCTCTACTCGCTCCTTAATATCTGTAACTGTACTCACTGTAAATCACTTTGGGTTAAGACAAAAAGTCTGCTACAATGACCCCAAAAAAAGAAGAAAATTGTGTGTGCGGGGGTAGCCCTATCAGGTCCCTGGTGATAATTAGCCAGACAATTGCATCATTGCTATGACCAATAGGTGTGACGGTTAGCCTACATAGGATGATCCTTTTGTACTACTTGCTAAATAATCCAATGCAATGTCTAAATCATTGAGGGCCCAGGAGTTATAAGTAGTAGCTTTGGTGTATTGAGTGCACATAGTGCAAGCAAGTTGTAATGTATTAGTCCTGCAGCAATTCCTGAAAGTTCTTCGTTTGTTTCTATATAAATGTCAATATTGATAATGAAAACATCTTTTGAAAACTCAACATTAGACAACTCAGGCATGTCTGCCTTCATTCTTTACTTCCTACAATCCATTCCCCCTATCATTTCTTCTCCAATACACTACACTTCTGTCTCCTTTACTCGAGTGCTTGCTCAAATCCAGTAAACATTTATTTTCTTTTAGATTTAGTAAAACAAATGGTCTATGCCCATGTTGTTTTGGAATGCTAATTATGAGATTAGACAAAGGTCCTTAAAGGGATGAAGGAGATGCCTGCAGTCTCAGGTGACTAAAATCGAATTACCGCTACTAATCTCACAACCGTTTGAGCTAGAGTTGTGTTAAAATCCAAATTGCAATCTAATGTACAATGATAACCAGCAAATATATAATAAAAAAATAAGAGTTTGATTTGAACTCATAACTTGTAGTGCCTGCAATTATTTTTCCTGCATCTTGCAGCATGTGTTCCGAAACAGCAGGACACAAATTGGGGGCTCAGGCACTGCCAATTATACCATTAAAGAATTAAACCGATTTCACAGACACATCTGCAAATTGACCTCTTGTGACCACCGTGCTGACCTAGAGTAAATGGGCGTTTCTTCGGTAACATGAAATGTCACCAATGGTTGATTATCCAATGAGGTAAAGGCACTTCCGCTTTTACCATGCCAACGCAGACCTGTTATTTCCTTTCTTGTCGATGTCGCCCCTCTTGCAGAACTGCAATGCGAAGCTTGCATAAGTAGCACAGTCTTTTTCCACAATAATAACCCTTAACTGGGGAGAAAAGCCGACGTTTGGCCTTCGTCTTTAGGTCGATCGCAGCATTTGTTTTGGATAATGCCTAATATCGTACTATTCAGCGGTAGCTCTCACCACGATTTGTCACAGAAAGTGGCAGATCGACTCGGACTTGA